>JASAMX010021345.1:0-33987 GCA_030248175.1 Microlaimidae sp. YZB2_3 | reverse complement strand
ACTATCGTTGGTTAATCTTTGGTTAATCGCGCTTTATGAGTGCGGCCACGGAAAGAAAATACAGGATGGACTACTTTAAACATGGACGAACTATTTCTTTAAAATTGTTATTTTTCAAAAACAACCCATTAAATTAATATTACTTTTTTAATAAATCACCGCGGGAAGTTGGCATGCTTTCGCGCATGTCTTCCCGCCGGCTTTCCCGCTGGCTTTCGCTTTTATGCGGTTTTTAAGCAAAAATGACAATAAATATTCATGAAAATAGCTAAAACTAATGAAATATGAATTTTCTAATTAGTTTTGATATTAAAATAAATTTGATTTGAATTATAATGCGTTTTTTTAAAACCTTTAGCATGCGTTCACGCCGGCTCTTGCAATTGAAAACACTTTAGCATGCGTTCCCGCATGTCTTCCGCCGGTTTGCCGCTGGTCTTCCCACTCCATTTGTTCCACTCGTTTTTCCAATAACCTTAATTACGACACGTTCCCTTTAACAAATAAGGCAGCTAAAATAGGAAAGCCAGAAATCCGCCGGTTTGCCGCTGGTCTTCCCACTCCATTTGTTCCACTTGTTTTTCCAATAACCTTAATTATGACACGTTCCCTTTAACAAATAAGGCAGCTAAAATAGGAAAGCCAGAAATTCCGGGAGCCAACTGAAAGCCAGCATGCGTTCCCGCATGTCTTCCGCCGGTCTTCCGCATAATTACTAACATTACTATAACATTATTATTACTCATATAATACTAATAACTTTTAAATAAAAGTAATGTAGTCAATGAAGTGAATTAATAAAAAGCCATAAAACTACACGGCAGTTACTGCAAATTTGAAACAATCATAGATGTTTTTGGGGGGGGGACAGAGGGGTGCACCCCCCCTAGAGCCAAAATTTTGGACCCCTCCCCCTGGAAAAAATCCAGGGGGGCCCCCCCCTTCCCCCCCAAGCTCGAGAGCGGTCCGACCTACCCCCCCCCCTGAAGGCTGGACCCCCCCCCCCTCCCGACCAATTTGGAAGTATAATTTTTTATTTACTGTCAAAAATACGGTTTTTTAGTTAAAAACAGTGTTTAAATACACTTTTCAGGCCTAAATAGGCTGTTTTAATACATAAAATTCAATATTAGACCAAAAAACACTTAAATTATTGATTTAAAAAAACTTTATTAAAAAATCGGACCCCCCTCTCTAAATTTGAAATCTCACACCCGGGGTCGACCCCCCTTAAAAAGCCAGGGGGGTCTGGACCCCCCCCCCCTAGAAATTTTAGCCTTCCACCCGGGGGTGGAACCTCCTAGCGGACCCGACCAAAAACATCTATGGAAACAATGTCTAAGATTCTTAAAAGTGTTTCAAAAATACCAGCTGTGGGCGTTCGGAACGCAGTTTTAGATTTTGATTTTCAATTGCTGGCTTTCTTATTTTGTCATAAAAGAGAACGCTTTGAAAACGTAGAACTTAAGGTTAGAGGAAAAACGAGGGAATGAAATGGGGTCGGAAGACTGGCGGAAGACATGCGGGAACGCATGCTGGCTTTCAGCTGGCTCCCGGAATTGCTGGCTTTCCTGTTTTAGCTGCCTTATTTGTTAAAGGGAACGCGTCGTAATTAAGGTTATTGGAAAAACGAGTGGAACAAATGGAGTGGGAAGACCGGAAGAAAACATGCGGGAACGCATGCTAAAGTGTTTTCAATTGCGAGAGCCGGCGTGAACGCATTCTAAAGGTTTAAAAAAAAACGCATTTTAATTCTAATCAAATTTATTTTAATATCAAAACTAATTAGAAAATTCATATTTCATTAGTTTTTAGCTATTTTCATGAATACTTATTGTCATTTTTGCTTAAAAACCGCATAAAAGCAAAAGTCAGCGGGAAAGCCGGCGGGAAGACATGCGCGAAAGCATGCCAACTTCCCCGCGGTTAATAAATCTTAGACACACAAAGTGATAAATTTAAAAAAATTATCATGATAAAACTCATAAACAACCTGAATCCTGGACTATAGGCCTTAGTTTTCCTAAGCAACCTTAGCAAAACCTGAAAATCAAACAAAACATTAAATTTAGCTTGATTTTAAGGTTTTGCGTAGGTTGCTTAGGGAAATTAAGGTCTAAAGTCCACGATAAATGTTATTTGTGAGTTTTATCACGAAAATTTACTTTAAAAATAACAGTTTTAAACAATCCATATTTCCGGTGACCACAGTTCCACAGATGGGTTATACTTGAAGAATGCCCTTCGGTGTACCTGGGATTTTTTCATTGAAATAATTTTGGTACAAGTACTAAACGTGTACCAAAAATCAGTTTGAGAATTCCACCCAACAAACATAAATAAAAAACATGTTTCTAGGTCAATTCTGACCTTGCGATCTTAATTTTGGGCATTAAAAAGTGATTAAACTACCCTTTAAGAAAATAAATGGTGTTTTATAGCCAAAAAATGACCTTTTTTTGAAGGTACATTTTATGCTGTTAAGAAAATTTTTTTAATAGTGCTTTAACCAATATAAATGAATATTTGTTAGATTGCCGAGAGTCTGGCGGTTCTAAAAATATTTTTACTTTTTTTCTGGTCTTCACCAATTTTGTATAGCAACCGCTTAAAAATGTCTCAAAATTCAGTCGTGAAAAAAATTAAAATTTAAAAAAATGGGATAATTTAATAAAAATGCCTCATAATACAATTTAGCTTGATTTTTAGGCTTTGCTTAGGCTTAGAAAAAATAAATCTGATTAAAAATAAGCTTAAATTAGCTTTTTAAGCAAAAACAAATTTGTTGTCCATATTTTTGGTGGTCCATGTTGTGACTATCGAATTTATAATTTTTTTGTAAATTTTCAGATTCTCCGAACTTCCAGCAATGTTAAAACAAAGTTTTTATTTTAATTTAGCGGTTAATTAAAATTTTTTCTTAACAGTAAAAATTGTGTACCCAAAATATTGTCATTTTTTGCCTATATTTTACCCCATATTATCAAAAATCGTGTTTCAATCATTTTTTAAAGTTTAAAAACGAGATCTTCAGGTCAAAATTGACCTAGAAACATGTTTTTATTTAGTATTTGTAGCGTGGAAATCTCTAATCGATTTTTGGTACACGTTTAGTACCTGTACCCCTGGCTGACTTTGGTGTCCGGAAATTTGGTACCTATAAAGCGCGATTAACCAAAGATTAACCAACGATAGTTGATTTTCTTTTGCATTGGCTCATATAATATAATATAAATTGATAAAAGACTCAATTCTTTTAATAATGATTAATAATGTACAATAAACTTATAACATAATCAAACATACAGAGGAATTAAATTTTCATCAATTTAAATTAATAATGTGAACCAATGCAAAATCAAAATAAAATTCGTCTTTTTTAATTTTATTTTTTTTATTTCGAAATTAAAAATTAACAATATCATGTATTTAACTTTTTTCCAAATATTCTTAAAATTTGACAATTATTTATATAAAAATACTTTAGTTAAAACAGTATGTATACTTTTCAAGTCATAAAACATGACAAAAAGTCCAAAAACCATGTTTAAAGTCAGTTTTTATCAGCCTTTTAATCCGATTCCCCTTGTCCATGAAAAAAAGACGTCCATACTCAATCTTTGGTTAATCCTTGGTTAATCGCGCTTTATGAGTGCGGCTACCGGTGACCACTTAAATGGGTTATACTTGGGCCGTAATTCACAAAGCGGGGTAAACACGGTGCAAACACCGTGTTAGTGTATTCGGTGTAAACACCGTGTAACCTACGGTATTTTTGGGTGCTAACGGTGACGTGCAAAATCCCCATAAAAGTAGTGTAAAATCCCCATGGCCAAATTCCCCATAAAGTAGTGCAAATTCCCCATAAAGTAGTGCAAATTCCCCATAACAATCAGAAATGCGTTTGCAAACTAAAATGTGTTAAAAAAACTAAATTTTAATTATAAAAGCATTAATTTGTTTTAATTTTTTCCTAAGCCTAAGCAAAGCCCTAAAATCAAGCTAATTTTATCATGATAAAGTTTTGTTGTATTTTCCAAGTGTTAAAATTTTAAGGAAATACTGCAAACGCATTATATTTATGGGGAATTTACACCATTTTATGGGGAATTTGCACTGTTTCATGGGGAATTTACACCACCTTATGGGGATTTTGTAACGTTTATGGGGATTTTGGCCTATGGGGAATTTGTCCATGGGGATTTTATACGGACCCGTGCTAGCACGGTGTTAGTTAATCCGGACAAGTTACAGTAGGTTTCGCAGCTAATTTTATTTTTTTTGTTCGAAAAATTTCTTGTTTAGCATATATTTACAATATTTTGTTCTGCCACTTTTTACACAAATTTGCAATTACTTAATAGGTATTAAAAAGTTTATCAGTTTTTTATACAAATAATTCCTCTAAATTTTGTTTTTTTATATCTTTTTTTATCGTTTAATGAAATTTCAACACACTTAGCCCCAGGTTTTTCGAAACCTACTGTAATTTGTCCGGATTAACTAACACCGAGCTAGCACGAGGATTATCCCTCTTTGTGAATTCCGGCCTTGAAGAATGGGTTAACGGTGTCCGGAAATTTGAACGCCAGCACTTGATCGCCGAGCATTTGACCGCCAGCATTAGAACGCCGCGCACTTGAACGCCGAGCATTAGACCGCCGAGCATTAGACCGCCGCAGTATTCCATATAAATTTATGCAAATTTTTAATTTCCGCCACCTGCAGAGAATTATATCAACACAGCACTACGACAGTATAAACTCCCCAAACCTAAAAAGTTTTAGTTTTTTTTGTCTTTGCAAAACAAAATATTCAGTAGAAACTTTTTGTTTAATTTTTAGGTTTTGCTTAGGCTCAGGAAAAAAATAATTATCTTAAAAAAACACCATTAAATATAAATTTATCATAAAAATTTGGTTTGATTTTTAGGTTTCGCTTAGGCTCAGGAAAAACAGGTTTATATTATTAAAGAACTCACCGTTCACTAAGTTTTTTCTTTAATTTAAAGGAAAAATATAAATTTGTGACTTATCTTTTATTGTTAAAACAACATTGCTTTGTTTAAATATTATATTAAAACCATTGTTTATATTCTATTGAGTTTTTTTTATTCTTGGGGGAGTTTATACAACCTTGGCGGGGAGTTTTAACGTCCTTTTTAAAGCAACGCGTACTGCGGCGGTCTAATGCTCGGCGGTCTAATGTTCGGCGTTCAAGTGCGCGGCGTTCTAATGCTGGCGGTCAAATGCTCGGCGATCAAGTGCTGGCGTTCAAATTTCCTAGAATCGGGTTAACCTGAAGAATGCCCACAGAAAACAGTACAGAAAAAAGAAAAAAAGAGCTTGTTCGTCCATTCCAGAGATGTAATTGAGCTTTTTGACAAGGACTACTCCGATTGAAAGACTATCTACCTCATTCGGTTCCCGGAAATTTCATCTTCTACATCTCGTCTTTCAACATCTCGTCTTTTACAACTCGTCTTCGGAAAACTCGTCTTTTAAACATCTCCTCTTCGGAAAACTCGTCTTTTGGATGTGATTTTGTAAACGCACTTTTCAAAAGACAAGTTTCTCTTATTTTATGGCTAAAACAATGCATTGAAACCTTTTTTACCTAAGCAAAAGCCAAAAATCAAGTAAAATTTTTAAAATGATAAACTTTTATTAAATGATTTATTTAAAAAACTGAGAACCTAAGCCTAAGCAAAACCTAAAAATCAAGCAAAACTTTATTATTGTAAATTTGTATTTAATGATGCTTTTTGAACTGAATAGTAAAAACCTTATTTTTTTCCTAAGCCTAAGCAAAACCCAAAAATTAAAAAAAATTTTGTTATTGGGGTCGAAACTCGCATTATTGAAAGTACGTTTACAAAATAGCATTCAAAAGACGAGTTTTCCGAAGACGAGATGTAGAAGACGAGATGTTGAAAGACGAGATGTAGAAGACGAAATTTCCGGACACCACCTCATTCGGTGGGATTCCAGGAACTCTCGTCTTTTACGTCGGTGTCCGGAAATTTCATCTTCTACATCTCGTCTTTCAACATCTCGTCTTCTACATCTCGTCTTCGGAAAACTCGTCTTTTGGATGCGATTTTGTAAACGTACTTTCAAAAATGCGAGTTTCTACCCTAATGATAAAATTTTCTTTGATTTTTGGGTTTTGCTTAGGCTTTTTAGGAAAAAATAAGGTTTTTACTCTTCAGTTCAAAAAGCATCATTAAATACAAATTTACCATGATAAAGTTTTGCTTGATTTTTAGGTTTTGCTTAGGCTTAGGTTTTCAGTTTTTTGAATAAATCATTTAATAAAAGTTTATCATGATAAAAATTTTGCTTGATTTTTGGCTTTTGCTTAGGCTTAAGTAAAAAAAGGTTTTCAATACATTGTTTTAGTCAAAAAATAGGAGAAACTTGTCTTTTGAAAAGTGCGTTTACAAAATCGCATCCAAAATACGAGTTTTCCGAAGACGAGTTGTAGAAGACGAGATGTTGAAAGACGTATTGTAAAAGACGAAATTTCCGGAAATCTTTACGTCTTTCAATATCTTTTGTTCTACCATTTTGTGTTCGGATGACTAGTCTTTTGAGTGTTTTTTGTGAACCATTTTTTTTTTCGAATAACCGAGTTACTGGTTGTTGTCTAGGTTATATATTTTTTGAAACGAAAAAACCTTTTTAATGATTGATCTGCAAAAATGCTTTGCGAATAAAATCGTGGATTCAAAACCTTATTTTCTTCTTAGCCTAATTGAATCAAAAATTAAACTAAAGTATATTTTTATTTAAGTGTGTGTGTTCTTAAACTGATCACTAAAAACCTTATTTTTCCCCTAAGCCTAAGCGAAATCCAAAGATCAAGCAAAATTTATCATGGTAATTTTTTTATTTGTACGACACCTGTTTTGTTTTTTGAATGCAAAGCTCGTCTTTGAACACTACGTTCATTAAATCTCACCCTAAAGACGAGTTATCTAAAAACGAGATGTAGAAAAGAAGATGTTGAAAGACGTAATACAAAAAACAAAACTTCCACACACCATTCAGTGGATTGCTATTGCTAGTGATAATATCCGGGTCACTATATCCAAAAGGCTTCAAGATTTCCATAAACACAAAATACGTAAACAAAAACCATTACTAGTTTCGTTCATTACTTGCGTAAACACTGTTTGTAGAAATGTAAACACCTTATTAAGTAAGAAAAAAAAACAGTTTAATACTTCAATTAATTTTTTCTGGGTGGAGTGTAAGCGAAACCTAAAAATCAAGCTAAGCTTATGATATAGTTTTACTTAATTGTGTGGTTTTGTTTTTTAAAATTTCTCAAATATTATGACGTTATTTATAGACGAGGGGGTCCTTAGGCCCCGGGAATCTAGAGGCCTCATGAATATTTTAAAGGGGATTATGACCTACTCCCATTCAATAAAGTCAAATTTTGTTGTGTTCGCTGCGCTATAAAATGAATAAGTTTTCACACAACTGTAACGCACTGCGATTTCACTACGCTGAACGGTTTGTCAAACGAATTCAACATCTTTGACCTCATGTAATAAATCGTGTTTTTTTTTAATTTTTCACAAATACTATGAAAATTTAGAATTTTTTTCATTTGAGTTTATAACTTTTAAAAGCAATGGGATTATTACGCAAATATTTCTAGTTTGAGTCTTTGCTACACGCCCTGAAATTTTTATTTTTTTTGGGATGAGGGGTGGCTAAACCAAAACCTTCTGAATTTAGTGCCTTTTTTTTACAAATTTTTAAATTTTGTTGAATTTTTGTGTCTGAAAAGTTTGTGTAGATTTACCATACTTTTTTAAGCTCAAAAATATATAGTTTTTTAGGAGTGACCTATCTGAGTTGGGTACTACGATGAAGTAAAAGGTGGGGGTCAATTTTACGAATTTGGCACAACACAAATCATTTATATGGAAGTACACAATTGCGCTGTTTTTGACAGTGGTCTAAAAAAGTTTAAACCGCATGCTTTAGACTTGGGGAATTTGGGTTGCTGTTTTATGTCCAGGAATATTTTGTTATGTCCGAACTTTTGGTGACGGTGCCGGAACATTTTTAGTAAGCCGCACCACTGCCACTGGGCACCCACTAAACAGTTGATCCTTCTTCTTATTCTACAGGTTACTTTTTATAATTTATATTTTAATATTATTGAATAGTAGGTAAGAAACATGAGTACAATATTTTTGGCCTTCGTTTATTTAAGTTAAAATGGGGTTTAAACATTATGAAACAATAAAGTGAACTGATTTTCTTGGATTCCGTACAAAAAGCCAATGGATAAATTAAACGCAGACTATATTTCCCATAAATAAAGAGTATAAATTGCCCATGAAATATAATGAGTTTGCAATATTTCAGTTGTAAATTTTAACCCTGAAAAGTTAGAACACGCTAATGAAAATTTATTTGGATTTTACAAAAAATTTTGATACCATCTCACACAAAAAAAACTATCTTATAATATGAAAACAAAATAATAGAAGTTACAGAAAGATTTTTTAATTGGATTAATTTACCGGAAGAAACTTAAGATTCACAATCACGTCTTGAAATTAATTCAGTTCCCTTAAGGCTGGTTTATACTTGTGACAAAACGTACTTTTTTGACTAAGTCCAAAGGACAATTTTAGAAAAGCCAAAACGTCCTTTGGACAAGCCAAAACGTCCCTTGGACAAGCCAAAACGTTCTTTGAACTTGCTCCTTTGGATGAAGTATAAATGCTACTTAAAATTTGTCCTTTGGACAAAAATATTTCTTTCGAATTCCGACACTTAGGAAATACAACAAAATTTTATCATGATAAAATTTAACTTGATTTTAAGGTTTTGCTTATGCTTAGTAAAAAATTAAAACATTTTAAATGCTTTTATGATTAAAACTTAGTTTTTTTTAACACATTTTAGTTTGCAAACGCATTTCTGATTGTTATGGAGATTTTGCACCACGTTATGGGGAATTTCGCCATGAGGATTTTACACTACTTTTATTGGGGATTTGCACGTTACCCCCTTTTCTGGCAGATTCTGATTTTTAGCGCGCTAGTGATAATTTTAAGCGCCCTGAAAAATCTAAAACTCTATCATGATAAAGTTTAGCTTGATTTTTAGGTTTTGCTTAGGCTTATGAAAAACAAAAAAAAATGTTTAAAACTGTTTAGGTGACTAAAATAGACGTTTCCGCTTAGTTTAACTGTATTTAAAAAATGATTTTTCAGCGGGCTGAAAAATTAGTGCGCTAAAAAATAGTAACTGCTCCTTTTCTTGGGGGTGCAGGAACAAATAATTCAAGGTCCAAATAATCCAAGTAGCTAGGTCTAAATAATCCAAGCTTGGGGAAAAATAATCCAAGGTCACTAGGTCTAAATAATCCAAGGTAGGTACAAATAATCCAAACAAGTGCGCTGCGAGTTGGATTATTTTTTCACGCTTGAGCTCATATTTAATTTATGCAAATTTTTAATCTTTTGATTGCTATTTCAAAATATCGCACTGGCGCCGCAATAAATTTCGAATTTTGAGCTAAAGTTTAACAATAATTAGATAGATTTTTAGAAGTGTTCTCGAAAATTCTTCAACAACAGTTTTAATGCACACACACACAAACTTCACCTTAAAGGTGTCACACACAAAGCCTTTTGGTGTTTTTCACCGTAAGAATTATTTTCTATAATCAATTAAGGCTCAAAATTTGGGTTCTGTCAGTCTACTAAAAAATTTTAAGTGCAAAAATTAGTTGTTACTTCACTATTAAAGTCGTCGATTTTCCGGTATTTAGAAGTTTTTTTTAAAGACTGTTAGCAAATTTTTGTTAAAGTTTATATTTGTAAACTGGGCTTTCAACTTTAATTTAAAAAGCCTGGTCTTCCAAAAGTCTTGATGCTTATAGTAAGATATGGAGGGTTAATGAAAGATTTTAATGTTAATTATGTTACTGCTCTCAAATACGCGTAGAGCTCCGGCCATTTAAATTGAAAAGAGCTCTGCAGCTTCGGAGCTATGCCTGTTAAATGAGCGATTTTAAGTTTATTTAATTTGAAATACATTTAAAGTTAATCAATTTGTATTTTTAAGATGTTTTATTGCTTTAAATTATTTTTGACAAAAAAAATTAGTTTACAAAAATTTTGCAAAATATTCTATGGCATTACATTTTATTTATTGATAAAATTAGTACCAAAATAGAGCGAAGCTCCAAAAGTGTTGCTGGATTAAGATGTTAAAAAAAGAGACATAGAAAGCTTGGCATTCACAGTCTTAGTTTCGAGATTAAGTTTAATTTCAAGAATTAAATTTAAGAGTTTTTAATTTAAAAGTTTGATAATTCAAGAGCTAAAAATATATAAATTTAGATTTGTCTTAAAATGTTTTTTTATTTTTTTCTAGTTTAATACGATTTTTTACGAATCAATGTCAAATATCTATTTTGGAATTTTAATACTTATTATTGCTCTTATTAAACTGCTCCTAAACTATGTACTACATTAATAGGGTACTGCATTTTATGCAAAAAAACTTGTTTCTTGTTGTTTTGATTTTATATTGATCTTTGTATAAAAATAAAAATTTGCAAAAAAAGGAATGTAAAATAAAAAAGAATTAATATTAAAACCAATTAAAATATGTAAAATGTTATCTTGGATTATTTGGACCTAGTGAAACCTTTGTGTGGCTTAATTTTTCCCACTTGGCAGGCGCTGACGCGGCGATTTTGGATTGTTTGTTCGCATTTGGAAACAAATAATCCAAGTCGCGCTGGATGATTTGGACCTTGGATTATTTGTTCGCACACTCTTTTCTAGGGTTTATTTAACTTTCCATAGCAGCAGTAGTCTATTAAAAATAATAATCGTGGGATGGTAGTCCATGTAAATAAAAAAGTGATTTTCAGCGTTAACGGGCATCCCCCCACCAAAAAGGTTGATCCCCCCAGCCGTGGTCTCCCCACCGGTTTTTGGAAGTCCCCACAGGAAAAGGAAAAAATGTTTGCGCCACAAACCCCTTTTTTTTTAGTCAATTAACCCCTTTATTTAATTAAAAATATTAGCGTCAAATACGGAAAAATCGTCTTTTGTGGATGTGATTTTGTAAACGCACCTTTTCGAAAAGACAAGAATTTTCCTATTTTTCGAATTAAACAATCTATTGAAAACCTTTTTTATCTAAGCCTAAGCAAAAGCCAAAAATCAAGCAAAATTTTTATCATGGTAAACTTTTATTAAATTCTTTATTCAAATAACTACTGACCTTTTGGTACCTGACTTTAAAAATGCTGATTACAAGTCGTTAGCTATGCTTCTTGCAACAGTGAACTGGGATAATAAATAAATTTAAACATTTAAATAAACAGTACAAAGAGTACTGGGAATTGTTTTACTCGAAATAATAAGACAGAGTATAATGTTATTGTTACATGTACCATTAATAAGTAAACATAAAAAACATACTAAAAAGAAATGTCAATATCCAAAACATATTTTTAAATTAGCAAAATAAAAAAAGAAAAATCTGGAAGTATAGATCAAAAACTACAAATTTTAAAGAAAAAATTCAAAAAAATTTCCAAAGAAATATGCAAAAAGTGTTAAAAAATTTAACTCTGATTAATAAAAAGAAGAAATTTTTAAACTCACATGATCTTGGCTATTTCTTTAAGTATATAAACAAAAAAATTAAATCTAAAGATTCTATCCCTCAAATTCAATGTAATAATGGTAGTTTAGAAACTGAATAGATTTACAAAAAGCGATAATTTTTGGAGATTGTTTCAGTTCCGTTTTTACAATAGATAATAATAACTTACCAAATTTTGAGCCTAAAACAGTCAAAAAAATTGAAAATATTAATTTTACAGTGAAAGATGTTTCTAAATTTTTGAAAAAATTGCCAAATAAACTGTCTCACTCACCTGATGGCATACCAGCATTATTCTTAAAACGCTTTACAAAAGTATTAGCTGAACCTCTTACAAAAATCTTTCAAAAATCATTTAATACTGGTGAAGTACCATATGAATGGAAAACTGCGTTAACTACTCCTGTACACAAAAAATGTTGTAAATGTCAAAAAGAAAACTATCGTCCAATTTCACCTACTTGTTTTTCTTGCATCTTTTTCGCAACAATATTATCTCATCTTCTGCATGGTTTTAAAGATAAAAGCTCAACAGTTACACAACTGCTAGATTTTTATAATGATTGGACTTTAGCAATTAATGATAAAAAGTCTATTGATGTTGTTTATTTAGGCTTTGCAAAAGCTTTTGATACTGTATCACATCAAAAGCTTTTGTATAAGCTAAATAAATATGGAGTTTCAGGCAGGCTTTTGAAATGGTTGGAAGCTTTTCTTACCGATAGAGAAATGAAAATTGTAATAAATTATACTGTTTCATCAGCATATAAAGTGACCAGCTCGGTACCACAGGGTTCAGTTTTGTGTCCTTTTTTCTTTTTAGTATACATAAATGATATTGTGGACTTGTTTAAAATTCTGAAATAAGACTGTTTGCAGATGATGCAAAAGTCTACACAAGTTTTCAGAAGAAAATGACAATAGAAATAAATTACAAGATGATCTGAACAAAATAGCTGAATGGGCATGTAATTGGCAACTTAGTATGTCAGAAAATAAGTGTGAAGTGTTACACATAAACTGTTTAGATAATAAAAATCAGATCAATTCTGCTTTAAATAATAAGAAATTACCTGACTCATTAAATTAAAGATTTAGGAATTTATATGGTAAAGATAAAGTTTTCATATCATTGTTAAAAAATAGCTACAAAAGCAATGAAAACATCTAATTTAATCTTTAGATGTTTCAAATCTAAATCCATAAAAAATTATCTTTCTGCATATAAGAGCTTGTACAGCCAACAGTTGAATATGGAAATCTTGTGTGGAACCCTTATATGATGAAAGATAAATATTTACTGAGAAAAGTTAATTAGTCACTAAAAGAGTTTTTAAACTCTGTAACCTAAAAGATGCTAATTATGAAAGTAGACTACATATTTGGTTTAGATACCTTAGAAAAACACAGAGAAATAACAGACATAGCTGAAACATACAAAATTATTTAATGGTCTTGTAAATTTAAACCCCAGTAAATACTTGACTCCTAATACTCCAATTGTACAAGAGGTCATTCAAAAAAAAATTTAAAGTCCAACATCTGGAGTCGAGTTAATTGTAGAAAGTTTAATTTCTTAGATAGATTACCTCCAAAATGGAACTCCCTTGAAAACAGTCAAGTAAACGCCAATTCATTAATTCAGTTTAAAAAATCATTAAGACTGTGAGCCTCTTAAAATTCTTCTTGGTAGTTAAATGACTAAATGAAGAGCTTTGTTTAGAACAAGCCTTTAGTCATTAATTTCTAGCAAGCCAGGACTCCTGTTGTGATTATTTCTGTGTGTATTTTGTGTTTGTGTATTTGTAACTCAACTGGGTTGCAATTACAAGTATTACACTAATTATGTACTTTTTGTGTTTTCTTTTTTCTTTTTTTTTGCTAGAAATAAAATCTTCTATCTTCTATCTTCTAACTGAGTACCTAAGCCTAAGCAAAACCTAAAAATCAAGCAAAATAGTATTATGGTAAATTTGTATTTAATGATGCTTTTTAAACTGAGGAGTAAAACTTTATTTTTTTCCTAAGCCTAAGCAAAACCCAAAAATCAAAAAAAAATTCTCATTGGGGTGGAAACTTGCATTTTTGAAAGTACGTTTACAAAATTGCATAATTCCATTTATCATTTATTTAATGCATTTATTTATTTTCGGTTGTTTAAAATTATCGTGTTTAACACCGGTTTTGCAAACGTATTTCTAATATTTGAACTGTTGGGAGATTCATCGATTAGTTGGGACTTTCCACGTTGGGACTTTCCTCAGTTGGGACTTTGCCCGATACCTTTTCAGCGGCAAGCACTAAAAGACACCTACCACACCTACTACACCTACTACACCGACCGACCAACCGAGGGGTGAAACTCCTCTTGTTTCTAAAAATTTCCCTAAGCAACCTAAGCAAAACCTTAAAATCAAGCTAAATTTAATGTTTTGTTTGATTTTAAGGTTTTGCTTAGGTTGCTTAGGTCGGTCGGTGTAGTAGGTGTAGTAGGTGTCTTTTAGTGCTTGCCTTTTCAGCGCGCTCGCGCTAAAAAATCTGAAACTCTATCATAATAAAGTTTAGCTTAATTTTTAGGTTTTGCTTAGGCTTAAGAAATACGAAAAAGGCGTTTAAACTGTTGAGTTGACTAAAAAAGGCGTTTCCGCTTAGTTTAACAGTGTTTAAAAAATGATTTTTCAGCGCGCTTAAAAATTAGCGCGCTGAAAATTAGAAACTGCCGTGTTTACAGGTTGGGGTTTTTCTCCCTAACTTTAGGGTTTTTTTTTCAAGCAAGTAAGTGTTTTTTTTTTAACCCCATAGGGGTTTTTTTTGGTTTTTTTTTCTGGAGTTAACGGTTTTTTTAGGATTTTTTCAGTTTGAACAAATTTTTTAAAATATCTAAATTATGTCATGTGTGGTTAAAAACAGCCTTAAATCCACAAAAATTTTTTTAAAAATCCTAGTGCATTAATGCCAGTTGTTGTTTAATTAAAGTTTTTCTTTTTAAATATAATCTGCTCTAAAATCAAATTATTAATATCTTGTATTAAATTAACTAAATATTTCCTGTAATTTTTGTGTTTTAAAAATGGTAAAGGTTAGGTACTAACTAAACGCGTACCAAGAATAGATAAGAGATTTCACACTAAAAATACTAAATAAAAACATGTTTCTAGGTGTGGGGTGCTGGGGGGGGTCAGGTGTTTTTGGTGGGTCGCTGGGGGGGGGTCCCCGGTGGGGCGTTTTGGGGGGGGGGGGGGGGGGGACCCCCCGTGGAGGCAATTTTTAGGGGGGGTCGCCCCGGTGCGAGATTTCAATTGGGGGGGGGGTCAGGGGGTCCAATTTTTGCAATTTTTTTCAGGGTCCCTGCCCCTGGTTTTGGGGTCTACTGGTGCGAGATTTTCCTTGGGGGGGGGGGGGGGTCGGGGGGGTCCATTTTCTACAAATTCTAGACCAATAGCTTAAGTGTTTTTAGGTCTAATATTGAATTTTATGTATTAAAACAGCCTATTTAGGCCTAAAAAGTGTATTTAAACACTGTTTTTAACTAAAAACCCGTGTTTCCGACAGTAAATAAAAAACTATACTTCCAAATTGGTCGGGAGGGAGGGGGGGGGGGGCAGGGCCTCGCTGTAGGGGGGTCGGGCCGGACCGCTCTCGAGCTTCGGGGGGTGGGGGGGCGGGCCCTCTTTCTCCTTGGGGGGGGGGGGGGTACAAAATTTTGGCTCAGGGGGGGGGGGGGGCCCCCCTCTGCCCCCCCCCCAAAACCCCCTTCTTTCTAGGTCAATTCATAGCTGAAGATTTGGATTTTAAACTTTAAAACGTATTTAAAACACGATTTTTGATAATATGGGGTAAAATTCTCTAAACACTGAAATCACAGCAAAAAAAGCTATGAGAGTGACATCACTAATTTTTAGAACATTCAATTCAAACTCTAGAAATAATTTTCTCAGAGCATATAAGTCCTATGTTAGACCAATTCTGGTTTCTGGAGTATGCTAGTGCAGTTTGGAACCCTTATTTACAAAAGGATATAAACATTTTGGAAAAAGTGCAACAAAATTTCACTAGACGTTTGTTTTATAAATAAATGCAAGTTGTTACCTGTTGGTTATGAACATAGACTGAATTACCTAGGTTTAGAAAGATTAAAGGATCGAAGAGACAAAATTGATTTATATGAGTGCTTTAAAATTATACATTGGTTAAACAATTTGCAAGCCAATGATTTTTCTAAGTTTAACCTGCAGCCCACCCGTGGTCATTCATTTAAACTGGCAATGGAAAACTGCCGAATTAATGCAAGGAAATTTTCTTTTGCAAATAGGGTTGGGGTTGTTACACCTTGGAACAATCTACTCCCATCTCAAGTAACTGTCGATTCTTTGGATGCATTCAAGAAAAGTTTTAAAACTGACTTAAATAAGCGCTCTTTTTGAGCCTTTAAAGTCATATCAGATAGCTATGTTCATTGATAATTAGTTACAATTGTGATTCATATTGGCTGCAATTAAGTCTCAGATTTGATGTTGTTGATGAAAAAAAAAGAAAAAAAATAGAAAAAGAGAACAAAAACACAATGAAATGATGAAAACAGAAGAATTAAACTATGCATAAACTATGCTTAGTATAATATTAATTCTGTTATCTGATCATTAAATAAATAAAAATAAAAAAAATATAGGCAAAAAATGAAAATATTTTGTGTACACAATTTTTACTGTTAAGAAATAAATTAAATGAACCGCTAAATTAAATTAAAAATCTTAAATAACAAGTATTATTCATATTGGTTAAAGCACTATTAAAAATTTATTTAACCGCATAAAATGTACCTTCAAAAAAGGTCATTTTTTGGCTATAAAAAACAGCATTTATTTTTAACAGGTAGTTGAATCACTTTTTCATGCCCAAACTTAAGATCGCAAGTTCAAAATTGATCTAAAAACATGTCTTTTATTTATGTTTGTTGGGTGGATTTTTCAAACTAATTTTTGGGTGTCCAGTAAAAATTCCCACATCAACAATTTCCGTAAAAAAAATTTCCGCGGCAGTACTTCCTCAGCATTAATTTTTTTGGAAGATTATTTCCGCGGAAAAATTTTTCCGCAAGGGAATTTTTTTCTACTTTATATTTCAAGTTTTTGTAATCAAAAATTATAAATAAAAAGCAATTTTATAAAATTTCGACATACTGCGGCAATTTTTATCAGTTTTTTTATACAAATAATTCCTCTAAATTTTGTTTTTTATATCTTTTTTTATCGTTTAATAAAATTTTAACATACTTAGCATGAAGTATACAGAAAACTACTGTAATTTGTCCGGATTAACTTACTCCAAGTTCGCCCCTAAATATACCTTAGTTTATCCGGAAGTATACTCCTCGGGATACACAGACGTGTGCACTGCCCCCCCCCCCAGGGTTAAAACGGGGGGGGGGCAAGTCCCAAATGGGGGGGGGGGGCACGGGGGGCCAACTTTTTTTGAAACGGGGGGGGGGCAATAAAACAGGGGGGCGGGGGGGGGGAAAAGAAAAAAAGAGAAAAAAGAAAAAAAGAGAAAAAAAGAAGGGAAAAGGGAAAAAAGGGACGACAAAAGCGGAAATAAGGTAAAAATAGGTCTAAAATGGCTTAAAATAGATTCTGGAATAGGCTAAAAACTGCAAAAAATTCGCGATTATGGCATCATCGTCAAAAAAAGCGGAAATAAGGTAAAAATAAGTCTAAAATGGCTTAAAATACATTTTGAAATAGGCTAAAAACTGCAAAAAATTCGCAATGATGGCGTCGTCGATTTCGGTCAAAAATGGCGTCATATTTTTAGGGTACTTTTTCATTTTGGGGCGGGGCGTGGAGAGGGGGGGCAATCCTCCAATAAAACGGGGGGGGGGGGGCATTTTCAGGACCGTGCACAGGTATGGGATACACATAAACGGGGTATACACGGTGTATTACCTGCTTTGTGAATTTCAGTCCTGGTAATTTGCTAATCTTGAAATGGGTTGATGAAGTTCTTGTTAAAAATAGTAATAATGATTTTTACCTTAAATAGGAACTGGCACCTTCCGGACCTGTGCACTGCCCTGGATTATAATGAAGCAATCCAAAACGAGCACGGGGGCAACTTTTTTGAAAAGTGGCGATGGAACGGGGGGGGGGTGGGGCGGGGAGGAAAAAAGATAAAAAAGAAAAAAAGGACAAAAAAAAGCAAAAATAAGGTAAAAAAAGGTTGAGAATCAGCTTAAATTGCATTGAAATAGGCTAAAAACTGGAAAAGTTTCAGCAATGATGGCGTCATAATAGGTAAAAAATGGCGTCATAATTTTTGGGTACTTTTTAATTTTTCCTCTCAGGGGGGAAGGTAAATCCTCCAATAAAGCGGGGGGAGACATTTCAAATTGATTTAACCGAAAAGTAAAATATGCATGTAAAACATTCTTGTATCCCAAATCGGACTTTTAGATATCATTTTAGAGGTTAATTTTTCGATTTAAGTCTTCTGTAAAAAGTTATGAGCCCATTTAAGATCAAAAATTGCCTATTTTTGGTATGTACAATACAATTAATGTTGTTAAAAAAAATTGTTAGGCAAAAAAAATAAATTCAAAACTATATTTTTACATTGCAAAAATCTGAAGAATCTAAAAATATCTAAAAAATTTAAAAAATCGATGATTAAATGGACCACCAAAAACATGGACAACAATTTTTTATTTGGTTTTAAAAGTTAATTTAAGCTTAGTTTTGCTAATATTGGGTATTCTAAGCCCAAGTGAAACTTAAAAATTAAACTAACTTCTATTTTGACATATTTTTTTTAATTAGTGTGTTTTTGACGAATTTTATTTTTTGTAAATTGAAATTTAGCCCATTTTTACTGGTTGTCATACAAAAACGGTAGACACTAGAAAAAATTTTGAACTATATTTAGAGCCGCCAGACTTTTGGCAATCCCCAAAATATTTTTTAAAGCAATAAAAACTAAATAAAAAATTTTCCTTAACAGCATAAATTGTAAATACCAAAAATAGGCAATTTTTGAGCTTAAATAGGCTCATAACTTTTACGGAAGACTTCAATGAAACAATAACCTCAAAATTAATGTCTTCGTGCCCGATTTGGGATATAAAACTGATTTGTATGCGTATTTTACTTTTCGATCGGTCAAATCGATAATTGGTACACGTATGAAACTTGTACGAAAGTAATTTTTCATTTTTTGGGCGGGGGGGCAAATCTTTTTAATAAAGCGAGGGGGGAAATCCAGACCATGCACAGGTCTGCTATCCTATCATATGTGTTTTTGGTCAGGTCCGCTAGGAGGGAGGTCCACGTCCACCCCCTGGTGGAAGGCCAAAATTTTTTGGGGGGTGGTTAAGGGGGGTCTTACCTTCACCCCGGACCCCTGGACTTTTTAGGTTGGTCAACCCCGATGCATCAGATGTTTTTGAGGGGGCCGAAGAGGTCCACCACCCTCCTGCAGAGCCAAAATATTGGACACCCCTAGAAAAAATCCAGGGGCCCCCCTTTCCCCAAAGCTCAAGAGCTTTCCGGCCTGACCCCCCCTTCCGACCATTTTGGAAGTAGGTATTTTTATTTGACTGTCGAAACCACGGTTTTTCTAGTTAAAAACAATGTTTAAATACACTTTTAGGCCTAAATTGGCGGTTTTATAAAATAAAATTAAATATTAGACCAAAAAACACTTAAATCATTGTGTTAAAAAAATTTTTTTAAAAAATTGGACCCCCCTTACCATAAATGGGCACGGGGGGGTTGGGAGGGGGTTAACTCCCTCCAAACTATGAGAAGGGGGGAAGAAAAAATGTTAAATCCCCCAATTTTGGAAAAATGAAAAAAAAAAGTCTTTAGAATGACTTTTAACTGCCTCCAAACTTAAGTTTTAGGTCAAATTGAATGTTTTAATCAATAAAAAGCTCAAAAATGCAATAAAAAGGGCTTTTTGACCTATAGCGTTTTTTTACCTATTTTTTTACTTTTTTTCAAAATCAAAAAGCGATATGGGTAAACTGCACTCCAGAAAAAAAAACGATATGGGTATTTAGCGTTTCTTGGATTTTAACCCACCTCCTCTAATTTGGGGTTTAACCCCCCACTCCGGACCAACTTGCTCATGTATGCCTCTGGCCCCTTCTAAATTTGAAATCTCGCACCCGGGGTCGACCCCCCCTAAAAAGCCAGGGGGGTCCGGACGCCCTGGACCCCCCTAAAAAATTTTGGCCTTCCACCCAGGTGTGGACCCCTCTAGCGGACCCGACCAAAAATATCTATGCCCCGGGTGCCAGATTTCAAATTTAAGAGGGGTCAGGGGGGCCATAATTTTTTAGCAAAATATTTTTAACTGAATAATTTAAGTGTTTTCAAATCTAACATTTGGAATTTTACTGTATTAAAACAGCCTATTTAGGCCTAAAAGGTGTATTTAAACAGTTTTTAACTAAAAAACCCTGATTTTGACAGTAGTAAATAAAAATATAAACTTCAAAATCGGTAGGGACGGGAGCGGAAAAGGGTCAGCCTCACTAGGGGTGGGGTCAAGGCGGGTCCTGCTCTCGTAACTTCGGGGGGGAGGGGGCCCTGAATTTTTTTTCTAGGGGGGAGAGGTTTAAAATTTTGGGATCTAGGGGGAGGGGTGGACGCGTGGACCCTTTTGTCGCCCCAAAAAACACCTATGTATCCTAGTGCCATAAAATTTCTAAAAATTCTAAGAATTGGGTCTTTTTAAAACCGGATATTTGCTAGTATGATTTTAGTAAACCGGTTCTAAACAAATCAGTTGAGTTCCCGTTTTTGTTAAATAATTGAGAACGATCTTACTTTAAATTTTATGTTTTTTTAATTTTGCATGTCCAAGTATAAAATTGTGCAGTAAGAAATTTCCACACAAACTTATAATCATAAATATTAAAGGGCTAATGATAGACAAAAGAAAAAATCGAATGTCGTGTCGTCTCTATCATTTGTAATTTGGCCATAATCTAGAATTTCTTAAAATATATAAGAGCTACAAAATATTATGTCTTGTTAAGTATAGGAATGGCAAAGTATTTATTATATTTTTACGCACCTAATATTATATTATATAAAATATAACGTTAATTTTATTAGTACAGTTTTCGGGCTTTGACCCCAATAAAATTGAAGATAAAACAGCTTCAATAAAACTTTATTCCAACGTTTCAAAGCGACGTAGTGACGTTCTTCTTTTTCAAGGGTCTAAAAACAGACAAACAATTGGATATTATTTTGGAATACAACAAATAAAAACGTCATGAAATAGTCAATTAAAACAATATAAAAACAATAGAAATTCAGTAAAAAAGAGATAAATCAAAATCATACATGGGCACGGGGGGAGGTTGGGGGAGTTAACCCCCCCAAATTCCTGAATAAAGGGGGGTTTAATCCCCTCCCCCACGAGAAGCGGGACAAAGGTTAACCCCCCCCCAATTTTGGAAAAAATGAAGAAAAGAACTGTCAAATTACTTTTAAACTGCCTCTAAACTTAAGTTTTGAGGTTAAAATGAATGTTCTAAGCAATAGTCTAAAAAAACTTATAAAAAGGGCTTTTTGACCTAAAATTAGCGTTTTTTACCTATTTTTCCTTCAAAATCGAAAAACGATATGGGTAAAATGCACTTCAGAAAAAAAACGATATGGGTATTTTGCGTTTCTCGGATTTTAACCCCCCCCCCCAAATTTGGGGTTTAACCCCCCCCACACCGGAACTGATGGTTGTGATACCACCAAAATTTGGTAGTGTTATAATAAAACGGTGCATAGACTTTTATTTAATACTGTTTTAGACCGTTTTATCATAACACCAGCAAATTTTGATTTATCAGTTTTTTTTACTGAATTTCTATTGTTTTTTAGGTTTTTTACCTGTGCACGGTCTTGTTTTTAGAAATCCCCCCCCCCCCCGTTTTATTGGAGGATTGGCCCCCCCGTTTCATTGGAGGATTTGCCCCCCCCGTTTTATTGCCCCCCCCCCGCCAAAAGATGAAAAGTACCCTGTAATTATGACGCCATTTTTGACCTATGATGACGCCCATCATCGCAATTTTTTTTAAAGTTTTTAGCCTATTTCAATGTATTTTTAGCCATTTCAGACCTATTTTTCTTATTTTTCTTTTTGTCCCTTTTTTCCGTGTCCCTCTTTTTTTCTCCTTTTTCTCTTTTTTCCTTTCCCCCTGCTTGCCCCCCGTTTTATTGCCCCCTCCCCCCGTTTCAAAAAAGTTGCCCCCCCGTGCGTGTACCCCCCATTTTGAAATTGCCCCCTCCCCGTTTAAACCCCGGGGGGGCAGTGCACAGGTCTGTGTTTTTATATTGTTTTAATTGACTATTTCATGACGTTTAATTTATTTGTTGTATTCAGTGTTTTTGGTCGGGCTCCGCTAGGGGGTGGTCCACCCCCGGTGAAGGCCAAACTCTTCAAGGAGGGGGGTCCATGGGGGTCCGGACCACCCTGGCTTTTTAGGGAGGGTCGACCCCGGGTGCGAGATTTTAAATTTAGGGGGGGTCAGCATACATGAGCAAGTTGGTCCGGAGTGGGGGGTTAAACCCCAAATTAGGGGGGGGGTTAAAATCGAGAAACGCAAAACACCCATATCGTTTTTTTCAGGAGTGCATTTTACCCATATTGTTTTTAGATTTTGAAGGAAAAATAGGTAAAAAACGCTATAGGTCCATAAGCCCTTTTTATTGCATTTTTGAGCTTTTTATTGCTTAAAACATTCATTTTGACCTCAAAACTTAAGTTTGGAGGCAGTTAGAAGTCATTTTAAAGACTTTTTTTTCTTCATTTTTCCAAAATTGGGGGGGTTAACTTTTTCTCCCCCCCCTACTTCTGAGTGGGAGGGGTTAAACCCCCTTCTCAGAATTTGGGGGGTTAAACCCCCCGTGCCCATGTATGGGGGTCAGGGAAGGGGGGGTCTAATTTTTTAGCAAAATTTTTTTAACTCAGTAATTTAAGTGTTTTTAGGTCTAATATTGAATTTATGTATTAAAACAGCCTATTTAGGCCTAAAAAGTGTATTTAAACACTGTTTTTAACTAAAAAACCGTGTTTTTGACAGTAAATAAAAAATATACTTCCAAATTGGTCGGGAAGGGGGGAGGGGTCAGCCTCGGAGGGGGGCTGGGGAGGGGGTCCCGGACCGCTCTCGAACTTTGGGAGGAGGAAGGGGGGGGCCCTGATTTTTTTCTAAGGGGGAGGTCCAAAATTTTGGCTCTAGGGGGGGGGTGCACCCCTCTGTCCCCCCCCCCAAAAACACCTATGGTTGTATTCCAAAATAATATCCTAATTGTTTGTCTGTTTTTTGACCCTTGAAAAAGAAGCACGTAGTGGCTTCCTAAACGCTGGAATAAAGTTTTTAAATACCTAGTTTTTTAAGTTTTTAAATAAATACTGTTTTTATACCAAATTTTCTTCCAAAAACATTAATTTTCAGCACAAATTCATGTTTTTACACCCTTTTTATCAGAATATCGATTTTTATTCAATAAAATGTAGTATTATTTTATATCAATATAAACGACAATTATCAAACGTTTAATGGTTTAAAAGTATTTGCTTCGGACATTGGACTGCACCTGACCCCCTCTAGGTTTCAAAATCTTCCACCCCAGGGAAGCTTAGCTTCTCGGGAAAACGTAGGATGCCTTCTCCTTTAAAGGAGCACTGTCACAAATCAAATTTCTATAACGTCCGAACCGGACTACTCCTTTAATACCAAACCTGCCTAATTCAGCTTTGGTATTTAGAGTGCTCCACTACAAGGCTACAACATCTTTAAATTTCAGCTGAATTGGTTCAGTATTAAAGGAGCAGTGCCGTTCGGGCGTTATAGGAATTTGATTTGTGACAGTGCTCCTTTAAATTTAAAAAAAAATTTTTTTCGCGGAAAAATCTGACCATTTTCTAGCGATAAGCAATATAAAAATTATTTAAAAAAACTAACAGGAATATTTTTCTCTTCTTTTCACAGCTTAATTGTAATTTTAAAAAAAAATTTTGCCAAGATATTAAAGTTTTTACAAAAAATCTTTTTTGTGTGTGTTTACTTCATGGGCAGGAATTAACGGTTACCAAACTAAACAAGTCTTTTGTCAAGATATTAAAGTTTTTGCCAAAAATCTTTTTTTGTGCGTGTGTTTACTTTATGGGCAAGAATTCTAAAAACGGTTATTAAACTAAACAAGTCTTTTGTCAAGATAATAAAGTTTTTGCAAAAAATCTTTTTTGTGTGTGTTTACTTCATGGGCAGGAAAAAAAACGGTTACCAAACTAAACATGAAAGTTTTTTGTCCAGATTGGTGTTTTGTTTTGTTTTGTTAAAGTAGGCCAGCTACAGGATTTTAACCCTGTCTTACTGTCCAAAAAACCTAGTAAATCAACACCGTTCTCCGGTTAATTGTGATGAAATTGGGTTTCGTTCAACTCTGATGCATAACTGAACAGAAGAACATTTGATCACTATAACTTTTTGGCTGAAAGCCCCACCCACTTAGTGGGATTTGTGAGAGGTTTTAGTAATGTAGTATACTTATAAAAGCAATTTTTTTTAATTATAACAAAGGGGTGGAGGACCGGGAAAGAAAGCCGAGTAGATTTGTTGAACCTGTGTAGGTGAAAAAAAAAGAACAAAAAACAAGCTAACGAATGGACTGTGAAATAAATGGTAGAAAGAGTTGTATAATAACTGGTACTAAGGATTAAAATGACTGCGATGACATGGCTAATAAACATTTATATAATATGGTAAATTGCGAATTTAAGGTTTTATGGATATATTTTACCCTTGTAATACATGGTAGTAGGTATAAAAATAAAACTATATGCATACAGCGAGAGAGACCCCTTGGGAATATTAATGGAGCGAAAGAAGATTTTGGCGAACTACACAAGTAACTGAATTAAATCCGGAGGGAGCTATTTACTTGCAAATAAATTTAAGCACAACTGGTTCCTATAGTTACAAGAATATAAATTTAAGATTTACAAATCTTAAACTTTAAAAGTTTAACAGATAGGTTAGTTCAAAAAGATTAGTTTAACATCTTAATAAATTCTTTAAAAAAATATTTTTAAAATATTACAAACTTCCTTTTTACGGTTGCCACGCGTCTTCCCAGTGAAATTAAAATTGCATGTGTATCCCCTTAAAACATCAATATCTAGAAAAACAATTCAAGAAAACTTAAAATCAATGTATAGAAATAAAGCTAGATACAAAGTGCTGCAAGTAACCTTCTTTTATACACTTTTTCGATCCAATCTTAAAAAAAGAATGATTTTTGAGCAAAATCGAGTGTCAAAAAAGGAGAGCTCGACCTGGGGTGGAAGATTTTGAAACCTAGAGGGGGTCAGGTGCAGTCCAATGTCCGAAGCAAATACTTTTAAACCATTAAACGTTTGATAATTGTCGTTTATATTGATATAAAATAATACTACATTTTATTGAATAAAAATCGATATTTTGATAAAAAGGGTGTAAAAACATGAATTTGTGCTGAAAATTAACGTTTTTGGAAGAAAATTTGGTATAAAAACAGTATTTATTTAAAAACTTAAAAAACTAGGTATTTAAAAACTTTATTCCAGCGTTTCGAAGCCACTACGTTCTTCTTTTTCAAGGGTATAAAAACAGACAAACAATTAGGATATTATTTTGGAATACAACCATAGGTGTTTTTGGGGGGGACAGAGGGGTGCACCCCCTCCCTAGAGCCAAAATTTTGGACCTCCCCCTTACAAAAAATTCAGGGGCCCCCCTCCCCCCAAAGCTCGAGAGCGGTCCGGCCTGGCCCCCCCCCTCCCGACCAATTTGGAAGTATATTTTTTATTTACTTTAAAAAACACGGGTTTTTACTTAAAAACAGTGTTTAAATACACTTTTTAGGCCTAAATAGAATGTTTTAATACATAAAATTCAATATTAGACCTAAAAACACTTGAATTATTGAGTTAAAAAAATTTTGCTAAAAAATTAGACCCCCCTGACCATACATGGGCACAGGGGGGGGGTAGCCCCCCCCCCGGGGGGGCCCCCACTAAAAGTGGGGGGGAGAGGTAAGGCACCCCCCCCCAATTTCGGAAAAATGAAGAAAAAAAAATGTCTTTAAAATGACTTCTAACTGCCTCCAAACTTAAGTTTTGAGGTCAAAATGAATGTTTTAAACAACAAAAAGCTCAAAAATGCAATAAAAAGGGCTTTTAGACCTAAAATTAGCGTTTTTTTATCTATTTTCCTTCAAAATTCAAAAACGATATGGATAAAATGCATTTCAAAAAAAAACAAAACATATGGGTATTTTGCGGTTCCCGGATTTTAACCCCACCCCCCCCTAATTTAGGGCTTAACCCCCCCACTCCAGAGAGCAAGTGCCATGTATGCCCCTGACGGACCCCCCCCCCTAAATTTGAAATCTCGCACCCGGGGTCGACCCCCCCTAAAAAGCCAGGGTGGTCCGGACCCCCATGGACCCCCCTCCTAAAAAATTTTGGCCTTCCACCCGGGGGTGGACCACCCCCCTAGCGGACCCGACCAAAAACACCTATGAATACAACAAATAAATTAAACGTCATGAAATAGTCAATTAAAACAATATAAAAACATAGACTTGTGCACTCCCCCCCCCCCGGGGTTTAAACGGGGAGGGGGCAATTTCAAAATGGGGGGCACGCGCACGGGGGGGGCAACTTTTTTGAAACGGGGGGAGGGGGCAATAAAACGGGGGGCAAGCAGGGGGAAAGAAAAAAAAGAGAAAAAAAGGAGAAAAAAAGAGGGACACGGAAAAAAGGGACAAAAAAGCGAAAATAAGGTAAAAATAGGTCTGAAATGGCTTAAAATACATTGAAATAGGCTAAAAACTTTAAAAAAATTGCGATGATGGCGTCATCATAGGTCAAAAATGGCGTCATAATTACAGGGTACTTTTCATTTTTTGGCGGGGGGGGGGGGGGGAGGCAATAAAACGGGGGGGGGGCCAATCCTCCAATAAAACGGGGGGGGGGGGCATTTCCAGACCGTGCACAGGTCTAAAAACAATAGAAATTCAGTAAAAAACTGATAAATCAAAATTTGCTGGTGTTATGATAAAACGGTCTAAAACAGTATTAAATAAAAGTCTATGCACCGTTTTATTATAACACTACCAAGGGGGGGGGGGGGGGGGGGTGGGGGTTGGGTTGTTGTTTTTTTTTTGTTTTTTTTTTTTTTTTTTTTTTTTTTTTTTTTCTTTTTTTTTTTTTTTTTGTTTTGTTTATTGTGATTTATCTCTTTTTTACTGAATTTCTATTGTTTTTATATTGTTTTAATTGACAATTTCATGACGTTTTTATTTGTTGTATTCCAAAATAATATCCAATTGTTTGTCGGTTTTTAGACCCTTGAAAAAGAAGAACGTCACTACGTCGCTTTGAAACGTTGGAATAAAGTTTTATTGAAGCTGTTTTATCTTCAATTTTATTGGGGTCAAAGCCCGAAAACTGTACTAACAAAATTAACGTTATATTTTATATAATATAATATTAGATGCGTAAAAATATAATAAATACTTTGCCATTCCTATACTTAACAAGACATAATATTTTGTAGCTCTTATATATTTTAAGAAATTCTAGATTATGGCCAAATTACAAATGATAGAGACGACACGACATTCGATTTTTTCTTTTGTCTATCATTAGCCCTTTAATATTTATGATTATAAGTTTGTGTGGAAATTTCTTACTGCACAATTTTATACTTGGACATGCAAAATTAAAAAAAAATAAAATTTAAGTAAGATCGTTGAATTATTTAACAAAAACGGGAACTCAACTCATTTGTTGAGAACCGGTTTACTAAAATCATACTAGCAAGTATCCGGTTTTAAAAAGACCCAATTCTAAGAATTTTTGAAATTTTATGGCATAGGATACATAGGTGTTTTTTGGGGGGACAAAGGGGTCCACGCGTCCACCCCCTCCCCTAGACCCAAAATTTTGAACCTCTCCCCCCTAGAAAAAAAATTCAGGGCCCCTTCCCCCCCAAAGCTCGAGAGCGGTCCCGCCTGACCTCACCCCTAGTGAGGCTGACCCTTTTTCGCTCCCCTCCCGACCGATTTGGAAGTATATATTTTTATTTACTACTGTCAAAAACACGGTTTTTTAGTTAAAAACTGTTTAAATACACTTTTTAGGCCTAAATAGGCTGTTTTAATACATAAAATTCAATGTTAGACTTAAAAACACTTAAATTATTGAGTTAAAAATATTTTGCTAAAAAATTGGCCCCTCCTGACCCCTCTTAAATTTGAAATCTGGCACCCGGGGCATAGATATTTTTGGTCGGGTCCGCTAGAGGGGTCCACACCTGGGTGGAAGGCCAAAATTTTTAGGGGGGTCCAGGGCGTCCGGACCCCCTGGCTTTTTAGGGGGGGGTTGACCCCGGGTGCGAGATTTCAAATTTAGAAGGGGCCAGAGGCATACATGAGCAAGTTGGTCCAGAGTGGGGGGTTAAACCCCAAATTAGAGGAGGTGGGTTAAAATCCAAGAAACGCTAAATACCCATATCGTTTTTTTTTCTGGAGTGCATTTTACCCATATCGTTTTTCGATTTTGAAAGAAAATAGGTAAAAAAACGCTATAGGTCAAAAAGCCCTTTTTATTGCATTTTTGAGCTTTTTATCGATTAAAACATTCATTTTGACCTCAAAACTTAAGTTTGGAGGCAGTTAAAAGTCATTTTAAAGACTTTTTTTTTTCATTTTTCCAAAATTGGGGGATTAACCCTTTCTTCCCCCCCCTTCTCATAGTTTGGAGGGAGTTAACCCCCTCCCAACCCCCCGTGCCCATGTATGGTAAGGGGGGTCCAATTTTTTAACAAAATTTTTTTAACTCAATGATTTAAGTGTTTTTAAGTCTAATATTGAATTTTATTTACTAAAACCGCCTATTTAGGCCTAAAAAGTGTATTTAAACATTGTTTTTAACTAAAAAACCGTGGTTTTGACAGTAAATAAAAATACATACTTCCAAAATGGTCGGAAGGGGGGGTCAGGCCGGAAAGCTCTTGAGCTTTGGGGAAAGGGGGGCCCCTGGATTTTTTCTAGGGGTGTCCAAAATTTTGGCTCTAGGGGGGTGGTGGACCTCTTCGGCCCCCCTCAAAAACATCTATGACTCGGGGTTGATCAACCTAAAAAGTCAGGGGGTCTGGGGTCAAAGGTCAGACCCCCCTTGACCACCCCCCAAAAAATTTTGGCCTTCCACCAGGGGGTGGACGTGGACCTCCCTCCTAGCGGACCTGACCAAAAACACATATGATAGGATAGCAGACCTGTGCATGGTCTGGATTTTCCCCCCTCGCTTTATTAAAAGATTTGCCCCCCCACCCGCCCAAAAATGAAAAATTACTTTCCTTTTTCCCTTCTTTTTTTTATTTTTTTTTCTCCTTTTTTTCCCCTTTCTCCCCTGGTTGCCCCCCGTTTCAAAAAAGCTGCCCCCTGTGCCCCCCATTTTGGAATTGCCTCTTAATAAAACCCCGGGGCAGGGGGATCAGCACACAGGTCTGGGATAAGGGGGAGATTGGGAGGTTAACATACATGTCCATCTCAGAATTTGGGGTTTGAGTTAAACCCCCATCCAACCTCCCCCCCCCCCTTCGGTGCCTGTGTATGTTTTAAACTATTAGTATTAGTTCGATAATTAAATTATTACATCTAAATAATTGGATTTTTCTTGAAGAATGCTCAAAGAAAACTTTTAAACAAAAGTTTTAAAAAAAATATTTGCCATTCTAAAACCATAACATGATGATGAACCTTTGACGGTTGGGAATGAATATGACATGGCGACCTGCATCAAATAATGAATGACCACTGCAAATTTCTGCCTAAGCACACAGAAAAACCTCATTTAGAATGAGACTATAACCAAGAGAGTTCTTGTAGTGGTGGAAGCTAACCTGGGAACAGTTTTTGGCACAGCAGGTTACGCAAAGTCCCACTGATCACGACTGACAATGCAACCTGCGCATAATACAACAACTGTACAAGTCCTATACGTGTACCAATTATCAGTTTGACCAATCAAAAAGTAAACTACGCTTATAAAACACTTGTATACCCCAAATCGGACATGTAGACATCAGTTTTGAGGTTATTTTTACAATTAAAGTCTTTTGAAAAAAGTTATGAGCCTATTTAAGCACAAAAATTGAATATTTTTGGTACCCTATGTACAATTTATGCTGTTAAGGAAAAATTTTTATTTATCTTTTAAACAACTTAAAAATATTTTTTTTCAGATTGTCCAGAGTGTGGAAGCTCTGAATATAGTTCAAAATTTTCTCTAGTGTCTACCATTTTTGGATAACAACCAGTTAAAAATGGGCTAAATTTCAATTTTTAAAAAAATTAAAATTTGTCAAAAACATATAATTAAATAAAAATATGTCAAAATACAATTTAGCTTGATTTTTAGGTTTTGCTTAGGCTCAAGATAAATAATATTAGCAAAAATAAGCTTAAATTAGCTTTTAAAACCAAATAAAAAATTGTTGTCCATGTTTTCCATGGTCCATCTGACCAACAAATTTTTCTAATTTTTCAGATATTTTTAGATTCTTCAGACTTTTAGCAATCTAAAAATATAATTTTTAATTTATTTTGTTGCTTAACGAAATTTTTAACATTTTGTTAATTCTTAACAACATAAATTGTACCGACCAAAAATAGGCAATTTTGGACTTAAATGGGCTCATAACTTTTTACAGAAGACTTAAATCAAAAAATAACCTCAAAATTGAGGTCTACGAGTCCAATTTGGGGTATAAGAAAGTTTAAAATGTGTATTTTACTTATCGATCAGTTAAATCAATATTTGGTGCACATATGGGACTTGCACCAACAACAAAACAGTGATAAATATGACCCTATTATACTCTGGACTAATTTTAAATTGACTTAGTGTTACAAACAGGTTTTGGTTGACAAGACCTGCGTTTTCAAACTTCACTTGATTTTTACTTCACTGGAACCTGTGATTTTTACTTCACTGGGACCTGGGACCTGTGATTTTGGGCGAAAATACTCATTTCCAGCTTATTTTTTTCTTTAACCTTATTTTAGGAGTTAAAAGGAAGGCAGACCTGTGCACGGTTTAAAAATGTCTCCCCCCGCTTTATTGGAGGATTTACCCCCCGGGGGGGGAAATTAAAAAGTACCCAAAAATTATGCCGCCATTTTTTACCTATTATGACGCCATCATTGCGAAACTTTTCCAGTTTTTAGCCTATTTCAATGCAATTTAAGCTATTTTAAACCTTTTTTTACCTTATTTTTGCTTTTTTTTTTGTCCTTTTTTTCTTTTTTTTTTTCTCTTTTTTTTCTTTCCCTCCTGCTTAACCCCCCCCCGTTTATCCCAGCCATTAAAAAAGTTGCCCCCCGTGCCCCCCGTTTTGGAATTGCCCCCCATTATAATCCAGGGGCAGTGCACAGGTCTGGGAAGGTGCTAGTTTACATTTAAGTAAAAAAATTATTATTACTATTTTTAACAAGAACTTCATCAACCTATTTTATATTAGCAAATCACCAGGACTGAAATTCACAAAGTGGGGTATACACGGTGTATACCCCGTGTATGTGTATCCCAGACCTGTGCACGGTATAAAAACCCCCCCCCCCCCCCCCGTTTTATTGCCCTCCCCCCCCCCCGCCAAAAAATGAAAAAGTACCATAAAAATATGACGCCATTTTTGACCTATGTTGACGCCTTCATCGCGAATTTTTTGCAGTTTTTAGCCTATTTCAATGTATTAATCCATTTTAGACCTATTTTTACCTTATTTCCGCTTTTTTTGACGATGATGCCATAATCGCGAATTTTTTGCAGTTTTTAGCCTATTTCAATGTATTTTAAGCCATTTTAGACCTATTTTTACCTTATTTCCGCTTTTTTTGTCCCTTTTTTCCCTTTTCCCTTCTTTTTTTCTCTTTTTTCTCCTTTTTTTCCCTTTTTTTTCTTTCCCCCCTGCTTGCCCGCCGTTTTATTGGGGCACCCATTTCAAAAAAGTTGCCCCCCCGTGCCCCCCCATTTTGGAATTGCCCCCCCCCCCTCGTTTTAACCCTGGGGGGGGAGGGGGCATGCGCATGTCTGTGTATCCCGAGGAGTATACTTCCCGGATAAACTAAGGTATATTTAAGGTAAAAAAAGACGTAAGTCCGGACAAATTACAGTAGTTTTCTCTCTACCCCCTGCTAAGTATGTTAAAATTTTATTTAACAATAAAAAAAGATATAAAAAACAAAATTTAGAGGAATTATTTGTATAAAAAAACTGATAAAAATTGCCGCAGTATGTCGAAATTTTATAAAATTGCTTTTTATTTATAATTTTTGATTACAAAAACTTGAAATATAAAGTAGAAAAAAATTCCCTTGCGGAAAAACTTTTCCGCGGAAATAATCTTCCAAAAAAATTAATGCTGAATCTTCCAAAAAAATTGTTGATGCGGGAATCTTTACCGGACACCCAAAAATTAGTTTGAAAAATCCACCCAACAAACATAAATAAAAGACATGTTTTTAGATCAATTTTGAACTTGCGATCTTAAGTTTGGGCATAAAAAAGTGATTCAACTACCTGTTAAAAAATAAATGCTGTTTTCTATAGCCAAAAAATGACCTTTTTTGAAGGTACATTTTATGCGGTTAAATAAATTTTTAATAGTGCTTTAACCAATATGAATAATACTTGTTATTTAAGATTTTTATTTTAATTTAGCGGTAAATTAAAATTTTTTCTTAACAGTAAAATTGTGTACTAAAATATTGTCATTTTTTGCCTATATTTTTTTAATTTATTTATTATTTATTTAATGATCAGATAACAGAATTAATATTATACTAAGCATAGTTTATGCATAGTTTAATTCTTATGTTGTTTCATTCATTTCATTGTGTTTTTTTTCTTTTTCTTTTTTTTCTTTTTTTCATCAACAACATCAAATCTCATTAATTGCCGCCAATGAATCCCAATTGTAACTAATTATCAATAAACATAGCTATCTGATATGACTTTAAAGGCTCAAAAAGAGCGCTTATTTAAGTCAGTTTTAAAATTTTTTTTTGAATGCATCCAAAGAATCGACAGTTACTTGAGATGGGAGTAGATTGTTCCAAGGTGTAACAACCCCAACCCTATTTGCAAACGAAAATTTCCTTGCATTAATTCGGCAGTTTTCCATTGCCAGTTTAAATGGATGACCACGGGTGGGCTGCAGGTTAAACTTAGAAAAATCATTGGCTTGCAAATTGTTTAACCAATGTATAATTTTAAAGCACTCATATGAATCAATTTTGTCTCTTCGATCCTTTAATCTTTCTAAACCTAGGTAATACAATTTATGTTCATAACCAACAGGTAACAACTTACATTTATTTATAAAACAAACGTCTAGTGAAATTTTGTAGCTTTTTTTCCAAAATGTTTATATCCTTTTGTAAAATAAGGGTTCCAAACTGCACTAGCATACTCCTCAGAAACCAGAATTGGTCTAACATAGGACTTATATGCTCTGAGAAAATTATTTTCTAAAGTTTGAATTGAATGTTCTAAAAATTAGTGATGTCACTCTCATAGCTTTTTTTGCTGTGATTTCAGTGTTTAGAGAATTTTACCCCATATTATCAAAAATCGTGTTTTAAATACGTTTTAAAGTTTAAAATCCAAATCTTCAGCTATGAATTGACATACAAACATAGGTGTTTTTGGGGGGGGACAGAGGGGTGCACCCCCTCCCCCCCTAGAGCCAAAATTTTGCGCCCCCCCTAGAAAAAAATTGGCCCCCCCTCCACCCCAAAGCTCAGGAGCGGGTCAGGCCTGACCCCCCCTAGCGAGGCTGACCCCCTCCCCCCCCCCCCTCCCTCCCGACCAATTTGGAAGTATATTTTTTATTTACTGTCAAAAACACGGGTTTTTAGTTAAAAACAGTGTTTAAATACACTTTTTAGGCCTAAATAGGCTGTTTTAATTTACATAAAATTCAATATTAGACCTAAAAACACTTAAATTATTGATTCAAAAAAATTTTGCTAAAAAAATTGGACCCCCCTGACCCGGGGGGTTGTTAATTTTAAATTGTCGCACTGAGTTCCCCCCTCCTGGAGGGCGGGGGGGGTCCGGACCCCCTGAACCCCCCCCCCCTCCCCTAAAAAATTTTGACCTTCCACCGAGATTAAAACTACCCCTAGCGGACCCGACCAAAAACACCTATGCCTAGAAACATGTTTTTATTTAGTATTTTTAGTGTGAAATCTCTTATCTATTC
>JASAMX010021341.1:0-30232 GCA_030248175.1 Microlaimidae sp. YZB2_3 | reverse complement strand
TAAAACAGCCTATTTAGGCCTAAAAATATATTAAACTCTGTTTTAGCTAAAAAAACTATGCTTTTTGACAGTAAATGAAAAAGTTATACTTCTTAATTGGTCAGGAGTTGCTGGGGTGCGGCGGGTTCAAAACTACTCTGGAGTTTGGGGCCCCTGGTTTTCTAGGGCGCGGCGTGGGGTCCGAAATTTTGGCTCTAGGGGGGTTGGTATCTCTAAAAATTATGTTTAATAGGGTAACATTTCGGGTTTACGTTTTCTATTTTGTTAATCAATCAATTTATCGACTTGCAAAACACTAGGAAGCCAATTATAAACTTAATCTTAGTCTTAGACTTTCTCACTTGTGTGGGTTAGCTTTGAACTAAAGAACTTTATGAGTGTAGGACCCATTACTGATTTGCACAAACAAACTTTTTTTACACTACAATTAGAAACACTGTGATTTTATACTGTTATTATGCGTGCCCAATTTTTAAGTAGAGGCATTTAATTTTTAAGCAGATTGCAAAAATTTTATTTCACATTATTTTATGTTAAATTAATTCACAGTTTATAATAATCACAATTTTATAGCATTACCGTAAAGTCAAATATTGTCAAAAAGTCCAATAATTTGCATATTTCAGTTTTTTAAAGCGAAATATGTTCCCGATTTCCAAGAAATTAAAAGAAAAACTACACAGTTTGAAAAATACACCTTGTAACTACCAAAATGACACGTTATTTTAGTTTGAATTCTACTTTCATCACTGTAGTTATCTCGTCACAATAGCAATATGTTGCAATAATTATACAGTAATATACAGTTTTTTTAAATTATTTTAGGCGCAAGATATGGATAAATCTACATGTTAAATGAAAAGGAGTGAGACGGTTAATTAATGTGTTATTGTATTCATTCAAAATATTTCAAAAAAAATTAACCACAAAAAGTAGTTTTTAAATTAAAGTCATTATATCACAGTATTGCACAGGAAAAACAAAAGGCAGATATTCTCGATAATAATTTTAGTAATCCATCAAAAAACAAAACGAATTATGTATTCTATTAAAACAATAAAATATTATAAAAATCTCCTGCAGTTGGGGTGTCAATAAAAATTAAAACACTATAAGCTTTTTTATTTGAATACGCAATTCGATAGTGTTTTATGACAAATACAAAGCTGGAATACAGTAAATTGATTAATATTTTGATTAGCAACATTTAGTAACCCATGTTTATTCTTGATTGTAACAGTTTCATTACTGTTTATGTTGACTAATTTAAATAAAAATTAAGTAGTTCATTGTGAGACACTTAGAAATGCATACATTCAGCATACAGTGCAAAATGGTTTGGTTAGGCTTAACATTACATGCAGGCACCCATTATCGGACTTACGGATTAATATGTATCCAAAATACTGGTTGCTATATGGTAATTATTATTAAATGCAAAATTAAATGCAAAATTATTAAACTATAATAAATAAAATAAAATAAAATATAGCAGGACCCACCAGGTATCACCAATACAAGTTGGACATAATTTTAGGCAAAAGTTCTGGTCTCTTCATTACTCAGTGACCAGCTTCTTGTGTCAAAACCCATGCCCAAAGTAATGCAGCTCAAGAATAACCTCAGAGTGATGAACAGAACAATGAAGAGAATTACAGTGTTAGGATTCTACTTTTGATGGACTGTAGGACATGATGACTTTTTGCCAGTATTGCAAGATTGGAATTTGGGTGGTTTAGTAGAAACCAAAAGCAAAGAGTAGCCACATAAGAAAAAAAAATAAGCATACATGTCTACCACAATAAAATGGCCACCAAGCCACAGACACATACATACATATATACACAGACACACTGCATACCCAGTCATGTATGGAGGCACACACCCCACACACCATGGTGCAAGCACACACACACATGCATACACACGCACACACACATAGGAGCACACAAACAGCCTGAACACAACTAATAAGTACTTTATTAGGGTTTACAAATATATTACCTATTATTTATATCAATTCTGATAGGGAAACTGGAAACAGTAGTTTACAGTTAAGTTTACAGTCTTTTTTTGAATTCTTTTGAATTACTTCTTACCATTTTATCACCATGCAGCCAAATTGTCAAGGAACAAGAACAAGAGAGAAAGAGCACAAAGAGATAAACATAAGAAAAAACAATAGCAAACCCCAGGTTGACGGAAGTTTCAGAGCATGTGCAGGTTAAATGGGAAAAAAATAGAAGCAAATCTTTACTGGAAGGTTAAGCATTATGCCAAAATCAGACTTTATGAGATTTTGACATATACTGTTTAAGTTTAAACTTAAGAATAGAATATTTTATAATAGGTAGTACTGCTGCCTGGGGAGCAGAAAACAGGATACCAAAAAGTAATTGGTATCTCAAGCTTAGCACCAGTGCTAAAATGAGTCAGAATAATATAGCATTAAGCAGGTTGCAACATGTCAGAAAGCAGATAGAGTTTGAGATGAGCCCAGGTGTTTATAAAGCTCCTTGCCGCCGTGCTAAAAATGTAAAAATATATAGTAGTTGTATTATTTCAGAAACAAGAGTATAAAGTGTTCTCCTCACTAAAGATATAAATGTGTGATTTTATCATAATGAAGAAGTTTTCTAATTCGGTTTGTGCACTGTTTGTAGGTATACCTTAGACAAAGACGATAGGGCGCGTCATTTTTCTGTGGGTCGTTTCAGTCTTATTTATCATTTTTCTGATTCTGAAATTTCCTTGGGTTCTTAGGCAATTTTCCTTGAAGTTGAGAATATAGTATTACTGTATCAGCGGGGTCAATTTCCCAATAATGTTTTAATACTTTCTGATGAGTCTTTCTCCAAATTGGCATTGTGAATTATGTTTTCATCTAAAATTTCCATTTTTAATTCAATGTTTTTGGAGTTTATTCTCGAGTTCAAAGAGAAATTTTGAGTTTCTGAGTGTTTGAAGATTATATCATGACCCGTGTTCATCTTTGTTCCGGTAAACATTTAACATTGGGCGCTCTAATGAGAATCGTCCATTGATGATATTTGGTCCAGATTTTGGCATACAGAAGTACTATGTTGATGAAGCAAGACCCACCCCGTCCGTGCTTGGCTTCGGAGCCCTACCCCGAAACGCCCGAGCTGCGGGGAGACAGGACCCAGGGCGGGAACCTCCGTCTCAGACATGGATGCTATTGCCAAATGTGAGCGCAGCATGTTGACAGTGTCAGTGTACCCGAGAACTACCGACTCCGCGGAGCCCAGGCGTCCATCATTCAACATGGATGCCTTTATTGCCATATGGGCGCAGGTATACAGTGTATACCGGCGGCCTATGCCTTTAAAGGTGGTGCGAAAATTATTTGCTATTTTTATGTATTGTGTACAATCAAACTATAAATGTAGGACATTTTCGCAACTAAGAGATTGATACACATGAAGGATTGTTCTGCCTCTTGACCTATTAAGAAAAAAGTTACATGACTATAAATTAAATATAAAACCTGGATTTTAAATTCAAAAAGTTTTAAAGTATTGCCATAACGTTTTGGCGTTTTCTAATACCCAATTACATTTATCAGAAAGCAAGCAAAATAGTAAACAAGCAATAAAAAAGTGCCAAAACAAACTTTAAGAAAAGTAGTATCATAAAATATATTTTTCGGCATAATATTTAAAAAATAATGTTTGCTTTTTTAAATTAAATTAACAGTAACAAGTTTTTAAAATCACGAAAGTTTCAAATTTGAAAACCGGAATAGAATATTAGGTAATAAGAACAATATATATTCTATTAAAATTTATATCCCATCCTAACTATATAATAATAGACTTAAGTTTCAAGCACGGCACCAAATCATTAAACCTGATTCTTGTTTTGAATATAATTTTATAATAATATCGTTGCCATTAACTACGTAGCTATTCCGAAAAATAATGTTTGCTTTTTATAATAAAATTTGACACTATCAAGGTATTAAGATCCAAAAAAGTTTTAGAAAACCGGAATAGAATTTGGCACCTGGCTACAAAAAACAATCACTATTTTCATTTCGACTCAATAATAATAATATACTAAGTTTTAAGCACACACCGAATCATTAAACTATTTTGTTTTCCAGATTTAATTTTCAGTGGGTGGCGTGGCGCGGGGAAACAGGCCACGGAGGGTTAGCCCCGCCGAGTACCGCGCCGACGATAAATAGAGAACGTGGGTAAATTATCATTCACCGTTCATCTTCTTCTATTGCTTCTTATTATTATTCCTAACGCTCAATATTTTCCTCATTGTTACTGATTGATCAAAAAATAAACATGGAGACTCCTGGAAAAAGAAGAAAGAATTACGCGCTTAGGAGCCACTTTTTTTCATTTATTTGTTTTATCGATTTATTGATCAAAATAATAAATTGGAAAAAAAAAACAAACATTCGACTGCACCGTTCTTTTTTGGCAACAATAAGGTACAGGCGGACGAACAGCCTCGTGGACCGCACAAAATACGTGGGTGGCAAAGTTCCCGCGTCTCTGTTCCGCCCGCGAAAAATTCAATTATTTTTTGATTACTTTACATTACTGATGACAAAATTAATTTTAAAGTTTTATTAAAATAATAATGTGTCAGTGGCGCGGAGCACCACGCGGTTTTGCTCCCGCGCGTATAATTGGGGAGAACGTTCAAAAAATTTAGTAATTTATCTGCACTTCTTCTATTATTATTCTAACGCTCATTCTGCTTTAAAACCAATATTTTCATCATTTTCACGTGGCAATTTCCGGTACCCACACCAACTATAGTCAGAGAATCTGGATCAATTTTGTAATTTATGCCTTCATTCATCATCTTCTTTAATTTTTTTATCCAAAAAAATAGATCATCTGTGGCGAGGAGCGCCCGTGGCACCGCGACAACTATAACTGAGCACCTGGTAAATTTTGTAATTCACATTTTTATCATCTTTCTTCTTCTTATTCTTAAATTACCCACGTTGTTTCTTTATAGTTAGTGCAGTGCAGTGGCGCTCCAAACAAAGTTTACCTACGTTCTCTAAATATAGTTGGCGCGATGCCGTGCGCCAATGATTGCAATTATAATTTTTAAAAGAAAAAATAATAATAATAATAAGATGATGAACATGAATTACAAAATTTACTCACGTTCTCTAAGTATAGTTGGCGCGGTGCCGTGGGTTAAATTGCAGTGTGGCACCCCCGCCCCACCGATGATTGGAATTTTTTTTGAAATATAAATAATAAGAAGAAGAAAAAGATGATAAACATGAATTACAAAATTTACCAGGTGCTCTAGTTATAGTTGTCGCGGTGCCGTGGGGCTAAATCGCAGTGGGCGCTCCCTCGCCACAGATGATTGCAATTATTTTTTTTTTTGGATAAAAAAATTAAAAGAAGATGATGATGAACATAAATTACAAATTTTATCCAGATTCTCTGACTATAGTTGGTGTGGTACCGCAAGGTTAAATTGCCACGTGAACGATGAAAAAATATTGGTTTTAAGATAATGAGCGTTAGAATAATAAATAGAAGAAGATGCACATAAATTACTAAAAATTTTCCCAACGTTCTCTAATTATAGTGTGCTGTGGGGCTAAACCGGCGCGTGGCGCTCCCGCGCCACTGACACATTATTATTTTTTTAATAAAACTTTGAATTAATTTTGTCATCAGTAATGTAAGAATTAAAAAAAGTACTCTGTTGTTTTTACCGTTTTCCGCGCGGTTGAAGCAGATAGCGCAGGGAACTTGTTAGGTTTCTGCCACCAATTAAAACCAGTCTGCTTTTTTGTGCGGTTTCTATGAGGGGCTGTTCGTTGTCTGCCTGTACAATCCTTATTGTTGCCAAAAAGACTGTTATTGTGCAGTCGAGAGTTTTTGTTTGTCTATTTTTTTCAATTTATTATTTTGATCAATAAATCGATAACAAGGACCTAAATGAAAAAAGTGGCTCCTAAGAAAGTTGCGTAATTCTTTCTTCTTTCCAATGAGTCCATGTTTATTTTTGATCAATCAGTAACAATGGAGGAACATCGATTTTAAGAATTGAGCGTTAGAATAATAATAAGAAGCAATAGAAGAAGATGAACATGAATCTCAGAATTTACCCACGTTCTCTATTTATTGTTGGCGCGGCACCGCGGGGCTAAATCGCTCCGTGGCGCTCCCGCGCCACGCCACCCATGAAAATTAAATCTAAAACAAAAACATAATCAGGTTTAATGATTTGGTGTGTGCTTAAAACTTAAGTATATTATTATTTAGTTGAAATGGAAATAAAGTTTAAATAGAAATATGATTGTTTTTCTGTAGCCAGGTGCCAAATTCTATTCCGGTTTTTAAATTCTAAACTTTTTTGGATCTTAATACCTTGATACTGTTAAATTTTATTATAAAAAGCAAACATTATTTTGGTTTTAGAGTGACGAGGGTTAAGACTAACTATATTATTATAAAATTATATTCAAAACAAAAACGTAATCAGGTTTAATGATTTGGTGTGTGCTTGAAACTTAAGTCTATTATTATATAGTTAGGATGGGATATAAATTTTAAATAGAGATATGATTGTCTTTATCAACCCAGGTTCTATTCCGGTTTTCAAATTCTAAACTTTTGTGATTTTAAAAACTTGTTACTGTTAATTTAATTTAAAAAAGCAAACATTATTTTTTTAAGAATTATGCGCAAAAATATATTTTATGCATACTTATTTTCTTAAAGTTTGTTTTGGGGATTTTATTGCATTTTTGCTTGTTTACTATTTTGCTTGCTTTCTGATAAATGTAATTGGGTATTAAAAGTAAAAACGCCAAAACGTTATGGCAATACTTTAAAAAATTTTGACCTCTTAAAATTCGGGTTTTATATTTTACCATAGTCATGTAACTTTTTCTCAATAGGTCAAGAGGCAGAACAATCCTTCACGTGATTGTTCTGCCTCTTAAATTAGTTGCGAACTGTTTACATTTATAGTTTGATCTAACACAATACATAAAAATAGCAAATAATTATTTCGCACTGACTTTAAAGGCATAGGCCGCCGGTATGATGACACTGTCAACATACTGCTGCGCCCATATGGCAATAAAGATGGCATCCATGTCTCGAGAATGGATGAGGTTCCCGCCCTGGGTCCTGTCTCCCCGGAGTCGGTAGTTTCTCGGGTACACCGACACTGTCAACATACTGCTGCGCCCATATGGCAATAAAGATGGCATCCATGTCTCGAGAATGGATGAGGTTCCCGCCCTGGGTCCTGTCTCCCCGGAGTCGGTAGTTTCTCGGGTACACCGGCTCCGAAGCCAAGCACGGTATGGGCTAACTCCTGCTTCATGGACCGATCTCAACATAGAGTTACTTCCTGTATGCCAAAATCTGGACCAATAATCATCAATGGAATGCGATCATCAGAGTGCTCAACGGTCAAAATGAATTTATTACCTGAACAAAGAATATGAACATGGTCTATGATATAATCTTCAAACACTCAGAAAACTCAAGAAATTTCTTTGAACTCGAGAATAAACTCCAAAAACACCTTGAATTAAAATGGAAAATTTTAGATGAACATAATTCACAATGCCAATTTGGAGAAAGACTCATCAGAAAGTATTAAAACATTATTGGGGAATTATGCTGATACAGTACACCACATCTCAACTTCAAGGAAAATTGCCTGCAAGAACCCAAAGGAAAATCAGAATCAATAAAAATGATAAATAAGACTCAAACTACCCACAGAAATGAATGTGCCCTATCGTCTTTGTCTAAGGTATACCTACAAACATGCAACGACCCAGAACAACTTCTTCATTATGGATAAAATCTCGATACATTCCTTAATAGCGAATCTTTAGTGGAATATAGAACATCTTTACACATTCTTGCTTTCCTAAATAATACAACTACTATAATATATTCTATTTTAGCACTGTGGCAAAGGAAGTTTACAGCACCTGCACCATTTCTAAACTCTATCTGCTTTCTGATATCCTGTTGCAACTGCTTACGCTATATTATTCTACTATTTTAGCACTGGCGTGATATAAGCTTGAGATACCAATTACTTTTTGGTATCCTGTTTCTGTCCCAGCAGCAGTACTACCTATTATAAAATATTCTACTCAAGTTTAAACTTAAACAGTATATGTCAAAATCATAAAGCTTACTCCTATTTTGGCATAATGCTTAAAATATGTTCCAGTGTATTGCTTTTGTTTTCCCATTTAACCTGCACATTGCTTAGTTTGTTTTGCTTTAACTGGGTTTGCTATTGTTTCTTATGTTTTATCTTTGTGCTCTCTCTCTTGTTCTTGTTCTTTTTAGCAGATCGGTGATGGGCCAAGAACCAGTAAGAAGAATTCCAAAGAATTCAAAAAAGACTGTAAATTCTAATGAAGGCGGTAAACACTGTTCGGTTTCATCCAGAATCGAATGGGCAGAATATGTATAGGTATATTTGTAACCCCAACCCAAGTAAGCTCATACCCCATTAGTTGCGTTTATACGCGGTGTGTTTGTGTGTCTATGTGTGTGTGTGCGCGCACGTGTGCATGCGTGTGTGCTTGCACCATGTGTGGTGTGGTGCGCCTCCATACATGTATGCATGTGGGTATGCAGTGTGTCTGTGTATATGTATGTATGTGCTTTGTGGTTTTTGGTGGCCATTTTATTGTGGGTACACATGTATATGCTATGTTTTTTTTTCTTATGTGGCTATCTTTGCTTTTGGGATATTATACTTCTACTAAACCACCCAAGAACTTTTCTACTCCTAATCAACTCAGTGGCAAAAAGTCATCACGTTCCTACAGTCCATCAAAAGAATCTAAAACATGGTAATTTCTTCATTGTCTGTTCATCACTCTGAGGTTATCATACTATTATGACTTTGGGATATCCGGTTTTGAGCATACAGGAAGTGGCTCTTACTGAGACTGAAGTAAGAGTTAGAAAATCGCTTCCGGCGTCAGTGCCTTCAGCTGTATTGGTGATACTGGTGGGTCCTGCTATATTTTATTTTATTTTATTTATTATAGTTTAATAATTTTGCATTTAATTTAATTTCGCATTTAATAATAGTTACCATATAGCAACCAGTATTTTCTTTTACAGACAGTTAATCCGTAAAGTCGATAACTGGGTGCCTATAGAACCAAACCAACCAAACCATTTCGCACTGACGACAGGCGCAACGCAAGCGCATTGAAACCGGTGTCTCACAATGAACTACTTAATTTTATTTAAATTAGTCAACATAAACAGTAATGAAACTGTTACAATCAAGAATAAACATGGGTTACTAAATGTTGCTAATCAAAATATATTAATCGCTTACTGTATTCCAGCTTTGTATTTGTCATAAAACACTATCCAAAATATTGCTATCAAATAAAAGATCACAAAGGTCACAGTGTTTTAAAATTTTATTGATACCCAACTGCAGGAGATTCATAATATTTTATTGTTTTAGATAGACATAATTGCTTTCGTTCTGTTTTTGCAAGTGGATCAAAATTATTATCGAGAATATCTGCCTTTTGTTTTTCCCTGTGATACTGTGATATAATGACTTTAATTTAAACTAATTTTGTGGTTAATTTTTTTGAAATATTTGAATGAATATAATCAACACATCTTAGTTAAACCGCTCATCTTTTCATTTAACATGTAAGTATATCCAGCATCTTGCGCTAAAATAATTTAAAAAAACCGCACATCACCGTATAATTATTGTAAATATTGTGCTATCTGCCAGATATACTTACATGATGACAGGTTTAACTAAGACGTGTCGATCCAAAATTCTTACAAGGTGCAATAGTTTTCAAACTGCGCAGTTTTTCTTTTAATCTTGAAATTGGGAACATATTTCGCTTTAAAAAAAACGGAAAATATGCAAATTATTGGACTTTTTGACAATATTTGACTTTAATAATGTGTTACGTACGCTATAAAATTGTGATTATTATAAGCCGGTGATGTTTAACATAAATAATGTGAAATAGATTTTGCAATCTGCTTAAAAATTAAATGCCTCTACTTAAAAATTGGGCACCCCCACGCATAAATTAACAGTATAAATTCACAGTAGTTTTTAGAGTTGTAATGTAAAAAAACACTCAGGTTTGTTAAATTTTTGTGCAAATTAGTAATGGTCCTACACTCATAAAGTTCTTTAGTTCTGTCGCTAAGTCAAATCACACAAGTGAGAAAGTCTAAGACTAAGATTAAGTCTAGGAATTGGCTTCTGAGGCCTTACTCGGAGATCAGTGTTTTACTCACCTCTGCAAGTCGATAAATTGATTGTATTAAAGCAAGAGAAAACGTAAACCCGAAATGTTACCTGATTAAAAGCATAGGTATTTTTAGGGGGGACAGAGGCTTCCAACCCCCCTAGAGCCAAAATTTCGGACCCCCCCCACGCCGCGCCTAGAAAAAATCCAGGCCCCCCCAAAGCTTGAGAGCGGTCCGGTCTGCCTGACCCCCCCCCCCCCCCAGCAAGGCTGAGCCCCCCCCCCCCCCCTCCTGACCAATTAAGAAGTATAACTTTTTTATTTACTGTCAAAAACATAGTTTTTTTAGCTAAAAACAGAGTTTAAATACACTTTTTAGGCCTAAATAGGCTGTTTTAGTATATAAAATTCAATATTAGACCTAAAAACACTTAAATTATTGATTAAAAAACTTTGTTAAAAAATCGGACCCACCTGACCCTCCCCTCCTAAATTTAAATTGTCGCACCCGGGGTCGACCTCCTCTAAAAAGCCAGAGGGGTCCGGACCCCCCTGGATCCCCCTAAAAAATTTTGGCCTTCCACCCGGGGGTGGACCCCCCTAGCGGACCTGACCAAAAACACCTATGGTTAAAAGTTGATTTTTTGTTTCGCGTATAAGCACACAAAAAACTTAACCCAGATAAATTCTAACCTGCGATCGATATTTCACCTATTCAGATTTCTGAATCTGATTCAGACTCAGAATCTGAAATGCCTTTTATGTCTTTAAGCTTTCTGAAATCTAAATTCAGTTTCAGAGAAATTGTTTCAGATTTCTGAACCAAAAACACTTGTTTTGTATTTTACTTTTCAGACGTCTGTTTCAGATCTGAAACTAAATTCTGAATCTAACGCTAAAACTCAGGAGGTTTTTAGCTCTGAAAAAGTTTCAGAAATAGGCCAAAACAATTGTTTTTTTTAAAACACTACAAAACACATTAAAAATTATGCAATTTTTGTAATTTCGTTATATTATTTCCGGTGTAATTTAATTTGTAATTTTTGTAATTTCCGGTGTGACAAAAAGGGTTTATAAAGAAACTGGTTTCAGAATCTGAGACCAGTTTCAGATTCTGAATTCAGTTTCAGAAGTTTAACAAAAAGTTAAAAGACACAATTTTTAAGATTCTGAATTCAGAATCTGAATAAGATTCAGAAATCTAAAAAAGTGAAATATCGACCCGTCCACTTTATGGTGTCCACTCTTACTGTTTTTTAACGTAATCAATAAGCATTATAATTGCTTATATATAAAATTGTTCAATGAAGTGTCCAACCGAATTGCAAATTGTTTTTTCAACATGGAAGCAAGGACTAAGTGAGTTGGTATCACTTTTTTTTGCTGAGATACATTTTTTAATAATTTACCAAAGGCTATTTACAATAGTAATGATCCCCAAAGCTCCGGAGCAAGCTCCGCCTTTTTTTGCACTGATTTTATTAATCTGTTAAAAATTAATGCCATAAAATATTTTGCAAAATTTTTTGTAAACTAAATTTTTTTGAAAACTATAGTCTATGCAAAAATGAAGCGGACTGGCGACAAAACTTGAACTTTGAAATGTTATAGATTCATAACGGAGATTAGAATATGTGCGTGACATATATGGGAGCATAGCTTAGACTCTTGGCTATCTTTTGGTATGCTGTTAAAATGGTATTCGCTTGGTTGGCTGTTAAAACATACTTTTCTGAGTTTTTTCTGAAAGTTTGAGCGAAATCAACTCGCTCAATTTTTTTTTATAATGCGTTGATTGCGCGCGGTTTTCGCGATTTTTGGCGAATTTTTGCTGCGCTAATATTTGCCATTGTCCCAATTATTTCTTTTGTTTTGCTTCCTGCTCGAAGTTTGTACAATATTAATCATATTGTTATATATTGTCCGCCAATTTTTATTCCTTTTGACCTAAAAATTTTTTTTGGGGACTTGACTCCCAGGGGCTAGGGGGGAGGAGCAAACACAAATGCCGAAATTTTTTTTTTCAAAACCATCAAAAATGCAAAATTTATCACATGACGAATTTTGATATATTGTTTGTGTAAAAAAACCTAATATTAAGCTTACAATAAACTGTCAAAAATGACGAATTTGAAATTTGGAAGGATTCCAAACTCGTATGCTGGCAGCAGCAAACCTTTCAATTAAAAAGTTTTACAAGAATAATAAACTTTAAACACTTTTACAAAACTCAAAAGCAAAATGAATGTAACCAAATATTGAATATAATATACCAAAACCAAATATTGAATAATATAATGAAGTAGGTAAGGAGATTACAAGGTTTGTTATATAGGCACCTTGCACTGAAACTTAAAATAAACATAAGATATAGAACACACAAACATTGCTGCTGTACGGAAAGTACCGTAATCATGCAAATGTCTTTTTTTAAATACGAAACCAATGGGGTGTTTAATAATGACACCACACTGATTATGCATGGACCCCTAAACTCCTGGACAATCGGCGTTTCCTTGGAATGGATCTCAAGGTGTGCAACAGATACATCAATGACATTCTACTTGTGCTCAAATATTCAACTAGCCTTGAAAAATGCTCTAAGAATAGAGCAGGAAAAAGGGGCGATTTTTCCCCAGGCGTATGTTTAGACAGAAAAGATATGGACTAGTCTGAGATGGACATTATGTGGACTATAGGAAATTTGCATTTGGTTTGGGCAGCTGCTCACTAAATAAAAATTTCTACCATATGATAATGATTTGTTTATACATTGATCTAATCACGCAGTACTTGCATTTTTTTAGTTTGATGAAATGTCAATTTAAAAAATCATACTCACAGCAATCTTTGACAAGCGCGAAATCGCCACTTTTTCAAAATTATAGGTTTCTTACACATACAAATATAACCTTCAAATTGAAAAAGTGGCGATTTCGCGCTTGTCCAAGATTGCTGTGAGTATGATTTTTTTCAATTCACATGTCATCAAACTAAAAAAATGCAACAGTGCTGTGTGATTAGATCAATGTATAAAGAAATCATTATCATATGGTAGAAATTTTTATTTAGTGAGCAGCTGGTCAAACCAAATGCAAATTTTCTATAGTCCACATAATCTCCATCTCAGACTAGTCCACATCTTTTCTGTCTAAACATACGCCCGGGGAAAAATCGCCCCTTTTTCCTGCTCTATTCTTAGAGCATTTTTCAAGGCTAGTCTACCACTTTTTTTGAATTAAATTAAATTAAAAAATAGCCTAATAAACTATAGTTTTAGGTGCGCAATGACATGTTTATAATTATTCCGGTGCCGAGATATATTTTTTAAATAAAAAATAAGAAGAAGAAGAAGATAAATTTAAATTACAAAATTTACCAACATTGTTTAATTATAGTTAGTGCGGTGCAGTTGCGCTCCAGGCAAAGTTTATCTACGTTCTCTAAATATAGTTGGCGCGATGCCGTGCGCCAATGATTGCAATTATAGTTTTTAAAGTAAAAATAATAATAATAATAAGAAGATGATGAACATGAATTACAAAATTTACTCACGTTCTCTAAGTATAGTTGGCGCGGTGCCGTGGGTTAAATTGCAGTATGGCACCCCGCACCACCGATAATTACCGGCGCGTGGCGCTCCCGCGCCACCGACGCTTATTATTATTATTTAATAAATAAAACTTTGAATTAAGTTTGTCATCAGTAATGCAAGAATTAAAAAAGTACTCTGTTGTTTTTGTCGTTTTCCGCGCGGTTGAAGCAGATGGCGCTGGGAACTGGTTCCGCTTCTGCCACCAATTAAAACCCGTCTGCTTTTTTTGTGCGGTTTCTATGAGGGAATGTTGGTTGTCTGCTCTGTACAATCCTTATTGTTGCCAAAAGGCTGTTATTGTGCGGTTGGGATTTTTTATTTGTCTATTTTTCAAATTTTTTATTTTGATTAATAAATCGATAACAAGGACCTAAATGAAAAAAGTGCTTCCTAAGAAAGTTGCGTAATTCCTTCTTCTTTCTAATGAGCCCATGTTTATTTTTGATCAATCAGTAACAAATGAGGAATATCGCTTTTAAGAATGGAGCGTTGGAATAATAATAATAATAAGAAGAAGAAGGTTCTGAATTTCAAAATTTACCCACGTTCTCTAATAATGGTTGGCGCGGCGCCACGGGGCGATTTAGCCCCGTGGCGCTCCCGCGCCACCCATGATTTGAAGGCTTAAATATTTTTGTATATAATTTTTTTCATACAATTAGGTAATTTTGAATGTATAAATGTTTTTTTATAGTTTAAAAATTGTTTTTTTGAAAAATTTATAGCATTATAAAATTCCATTCAGTACTAAAATTTCAATTCTTTTTCTTTTTTTTTTTCACACAATATGGAAACAAGTAAAGAAAATTTTATCACTTAATTTCCACATATAGCGCTAAATTATTAAGCAAAAAAAGTAAATTGGAGTAGTATTATGTTTACCATAGACAATAATTAACGAAAAATTATACTATAGTCATTAAAAATGGAACATCCCTTAAATATTTTGTGCCAATAAATATTTTTATAATAGAGCTAGAAGAATAATAATTAGCTGATTAGTGACTACTAAATAAACTAAAAAAATATTACATTCATTAAGCAATATTAAGGCGAAAAAAATAAGGCGGAGGTCCGGAGCTCCGGAGCTTGGGGTTGCTCCAGAGCTCCTAAAAACGGCCCTCCGCTCCGGATCTCCTAAGCTTTAAGCTCCGGAGCACATCACTAGATAATTACAAACCAATGCACCCGATTCAACGAATAGTTTGCAATACAATGTTTAATATTTAATAAATAGTAATGAAATAATGAATTAAAAAGAATTTCAAACAAAAATTGATTTATTGAAAACTTATTACCCTTTATAACCTAATACTGCTGTATGAATGTTAATCTTTTTAGTTTATTTAGTAGTAAGTAATCAGTTAATTAATTTGACAAAATAATATTCTTCTAGTTTTATTATAAAAATATTTATTAACATATAAAACCTTGAAGGTTGGTCATTTTTTAATGACTATAGTATAATCTTTTGTTAAGAATTATGCATATAAAACATAATACCACTATCAATTTCCATTTTTTTGCTTAGTAATTTAGCATTATATCTGTTAAAAAGTGGCAAAAATATTTCATTATTTGTGTTAATATTTTATGTAAAAAACGCGTAAAAATGGGAAATTTTAGTACTGAGCAAAATTTTATTATGCTATAAAATTTTCAAAAAGCTATTTTAAAGATGTAAAAATACAGTGATACAATCAAACTTACCTAATTTTATGAAAAAAATTATTTACAAAAAGTTTTTAGCTCAAAAATTGCGGATTTGAGCAGAATCTGTCAGTGATGTATCTGTTGCACACCCCTTTCAAAACGCCGATTGTCCAGGAGTATAGGGGTCTATGGATTATATAGATTTCATTTATTTATTAATTATTATTTATTAATTTATATTAGAAATTGTCTGTTTTAAAACGTTTAATTAAGATTTGCATGTAAAAATAAAAAATATATGGCAACAGATGTTATTATAAGCGGGTTATTTTCCCGTCAATGCCGCCACTAATCAATAATCAGGGAGTATTTGCATGATTACGGTATTTTCCGTACAGGTTCAATGTTTGTGTGTTCAATATCTTATGTTTATTTTAAATTTCAGTGCAAGGTGCCTATACAACCCAGAATTTTGTTTATGGGGGAAATTGCGAATTACAATTATAATTTTGCTTTTGAGTTTTGTAAAAAAAAAATATATATATATATATATATATATATATATATATATATATATATAATATATATATATATATATATATATTATCTATATATATATATAATATATATATATATATATATATATATATATATATATATATATATATATATATATATATATATATATATATATATATATATATATATATATATATATATATATATATATATATATATATATATATATATATATATATATATATATATATATATATATATATATATATATATATATATATATATATATATATATATATATATATATATATATATATATATATATATATATATATATATATATATATATATATATATATATATATATATATATATATAAAAAAAAAAAAAAAAAAAAATATATATATATACATATATATATATTAGCCTTAAAAAATGCTCTAAGAATAGAGCAGGAAAAAGGGGCGATTTTTCCCCGGGCGTATGTTTAGACAGAAAAGATGTGGACTAGTCTGAGATGGAGATTATGTGGACTATAGAAAGTTTACATTTGGTTTGGCCAGCTGCTCACTAAATAAAAATTTCTACCATATGATAATGATTTGTTTATACATTGATCTAATCACACAAGCACTGTTGCATTTTTTTTAGTTTGATGAAATGTCAATTGAAAAAATCATACTCACAGCAATCTTTGATAGGCGCGAAATCGCCACTTTTTCAAATTTATAGTTGTTTCTTACAAATACAAATATAACCTTCAAATTGAAAAAGTGGCGATTTCGCGCTTGTCAAAGATTGCTGTAAGTATGATTTTTTCAATTGACATTTCATCAAACTAAAAAAAATGCAACAGTGCTTGTGTGATTAGATCAATGTATAAACAAATAATTATCATATGGTGGAAATTTTTATTTAGTGAGCAGCTGGCCAAACTTAATGTAAACTTTCTATAGTCCACATAATCTCCATCTCAGACTAGTCCACATCTTTTCTGTCTAAACATACGCCCGGGGAAAAATCGCCCCTTTTTCCTGCTCTATTCTTAGAGCATTTTTCAAGGCTAGTCTACCACTTTTTTTGAATAAAATTAAATTAAAAAATAGCCTAATAAACTATAGTTTTGTAAAAAAAAAAAAAAAAATATATATATATATATATATATATATATATATATATATATATATATATATAATGTGTGTGTGTATGTGTGTGTGTGTGTGTGTGTGTGTGTGTGTGCGTGCGTGCGTGCGTGCGTGTGTGTGTGTGTATGTGTGTGTGTGTGTGTGTGTGTGTGTGTGTGTGTGTGTGTGTGTGTGTGTGTGTGTGTGTGTGTGTGTGTGTGTGTGTGTGTGTGTGTGTGTGTGTGTTCGTGCGTGCGTGCGTGCGTGCGTGCGTGCGTGCGTGCGTGCGTGCGTGCGTGCGTGCGTGCGTGCGTGCGTGCGTGCGTGCGTGCGTGCGTGTGTGTGTGTGTGTGTGTGAGATAAACGTTATGTAGCTAATGTTCAAGCGCAGGTTTCTTATATTAATTCTTTGGCTTTTGTTTAAAAAGAACCTGAATTTGATAACAATGGTTATATTATGTTGTGGTTTTTCAAACTTAAATGACATTGGTCAGTCACTATGGACTTTGACTTTTTCTGGACGCGTTTGCGAGGCTGTTTCTATATGTTCATTATTTACGCAAAGGGGGATACGCAAAGGCGCAGTGGTTTACGCTTTTGCTTATTTAAAGCAAGTCGGAAGTTCGAGTCCTGCGAAGTTTTTGTGTTTTCTTTTGTAGTTTTGACAGCGAAACTTTGATTTTATTAAATTAAAAAAATAATAAAAACAAATATGTCATTGTGTGCACTGAATTTTTGATGTTGCTTTTACTATTGTTATTGTATTGAGTTTTTTGAGTATTTGTATTGTATTCAATTGTATTGTATATTGTATTTCGTATTGAGTTATACTAGGACATAAGTGATAATTTGTAAGTGATAACGATAAGGATAATGATAAGAGATAATGAGTGCTAAGTGATAAGTTATAATGATAGGTGATAATGATAGTGCTTATGATAAGTGATGATCATAAGTTAAATCACTGATAATTGATAATAATAGTGATAAGTGATAATAACGGATAAGTGATAATGAGTGATAACTGATAACGATAAGTGATAAGTGATAACGATAAGTGATAATGATGGATGATAATAAGATAAGTAATAAGTGATAATCATAAGTGATAATGATAGTGATCATCATAAGTGATAATGATAGTGATCATCGTAAGTGATAATAAGTGATAAGTGATAAGGAGTAATAAATGATAACAATAAGTGATAATAATAGATGATAATGAGATAAGTTTTAAGTGAAATACAGTTTTTAATTTTTGTTATTAACCCGCTTTAGTGAAAAATTTTAAATGTTTTTGTTGTTAAATAGTCGATTCAATACTGCAAATATCGCGGTCAGCTAGATTTTATTTGCCTATAGTATAACTCAATACAAGCTTTACCACACAATTTTCGTTTTCGTCATATACTATTCCTGCATTATATTACGGTAATAGGTATTACATAAAGTACATCTCGTGGTTTTATCGGATTTTCCGTCCGTTACTGTGTTAAAGTGTGTGGCTTTTGGTGTTTGGTTTTGTTGTGTTGTGCACTTAGTGCTATAACGCCCTAACCGGATAACTCCTTTAATATCCAAGCGATATGCTTCAAATTTTGAATATAAGTTCCTTAGGACCTAAGCTACAACATTTTTAAATTTTAGCCATATCCGTTCAGTAAATCCGTTCGTTCAATAAATCGTCTTTTTTTTGTTAATTTTGTGTTTTGCACCGCCAATTAATTTGAAATCCATCGATAACACTTTAAGTTTGTCAAACACTTCTGGAGCGGTTTTTCCCAATTTTAGTCTGGTTTCAATTAATTTGAAAGTTTTATAAAAACAATAATATAAAATCGGTTATAGATTCTTGATTTATAGAAAGTTTCTGCAAATTGTTTGAGTATAACTGCGAATTCGCGCCTTAATTTTTACTAGAAAACCCATCTAAGGTTTTAGCCACACACTGATATAAGTTTTCTACAAAGTAACCCTCTTTTTAATTTTTTTCGTCATTATGCTAAATTTAGTTTTACATTTCTAAAAAAGTTATACCCCCTTAGGCTCATTTTTAATCGAAACTAGAAACTGGATTGGACATCTTTTACATTTAACTGCAGCTTTAAAAAGAAGTCTTGATCTTAAATTTTCGACACGAAATCACTGTAGACTGCCTTCAGGAGACAGGGTCGAACTTTCTCTTTCAGTTTGTCAATCAGAATTTCAGCTCCAGGGTTTTTAGCTGCCATCCGGTTACGAGCAGTTTTTGAATTTTCAACTCTTTTTTGCAAAGCAGTTTCAAATGCTGATTTAACAGGCTTGACCAATTCCCATTCTATTTTATTAAGATGAATAAAAAAAGATTCTGGTGGACCTATATAGAAAGGAACTCTTTTTTTTATCGTAAATTTCTGAGGATGATGTGGAAGAATATTTATCCATACTTGAAAAATAAAAACGATGAAGCAAAGTGCAATAAAAGCTCAATAAATTTTCCACTGGTATTCAATATTAGTGTCCATCTTAGTGATAAACTATAGGAAAGAAAACAACGGGTATATCTAATTTATTTAATTTTGGATGTCACACTATCCTTTTGATTAGCAATACAACCGTTAAAAAGAGACTGGTTTCAAAATCAACACGATATACACCTTAGGATATCAGCGGGGTCAAATCTTACAGAAACGGAAAAACGGATGATCAGCAACATCTATTGTGTTCAAAAATCACATCATATCCACAAAACAAATTGCACCAAACGTATTTGTGAACAAAGAGCCTTGTCTCGAAACATTTTCTTGAATTATTAACTTATTAAACATCTTATACGAAAATGAAATTTTTAAATAAAAGTCGATTTGTATTTGTACTTTTAAATTCTGAAAGATTTAAAATAAAGTAGAAGAGAGTTCCAGATCTAGCCATTTACAAAATTTCAAACTAGACTTTCATAAATAAGCAAACTTTCTCATACATTAAAAAAGATTTATGCAAAAAATTATATCAGTGGGCAGTTAAGGCCGGTTCACACCGGGATGACAGTGGATAGTGGATAGTTGATAGTGGATAACCGTTCACACCGGAATTGCCTCCAATAGCAGACAGTGGATAGCTGATAGTGGATAATTGATAGTGGATAGTGAATAACCGTTCACACCGGAGTAAAATAACCTCTGATAGTGGATAGTGGATAGTTGATAGTGGATAGTACGTTCACACTAGTGTTGTAAAAAGTTACTTTTACTTTTACTTAAAGTAATAAAAGTAACGGATTTTGGATTACTTTTACTTTTACTTTTACTCGACTTTTAAAATTTCAAATACTTTTACTTTTACTCTTACTCGACTTTTGAAATTTCAAATACTTTTACTTTTACTCTTACTCGGATTTTCCACTGCAAATACTTAAATTAATTTAAGTAAAGCTTAAGTAATTTCAATGGGTTGATTTCCTATGGGCTTGTTGTAAAGTAAATGGCAAAAGACAATTTTTTATGCCGCTAACACGCTAAAACCATTTATTTTGACTAAAACACTTATTAAAATGATAATTATGCATAAAATTAACAAAAAAACTTTGGAACAGAGCTTTGGAGCTCCAAAAACCGGTGTTTTGCTCCGTTCAAAATTACTTTTATTATACTTTTACTCTTACTTTTACTTTAAAAAATAGGTCTTACTTTTACTTTTACTTTACTTAAATAAAATTTTGACCATTACTTTTACTTTTACTTTACTTAAATTAAAAAATTACAAATTACTTTTACTCTTACTTTACTTAAATTAAAATTTTTTAAATTACTTTTACTTTTACTTAAAATAATCCAAAATCAATACTTTTTACAACACTAGTTCACACTGGACGGATAGTGGATAGTGGATAGTGAATAACCGTTCACACCGGAATTTCCTCGGATAGTGGTTAGCAGATAGCGGATAACCGTTCACACTCGAATTGCCTCAGATAGCGAGCAGATAACAATAGAATCGGATATTAAATAAGGCGAGTTGCTGCATGCAAAAACTTTGTACTGCTGGCAAGCTAAATTAAAAATATTTTTTCTTTTGTTTTTTTTTTCCTTTTTATTGATTTTACAAAAAATTTTTTGTAAATTTTGATTGTTTAAAGTAAAATATTTTTTGAAGTATTTTCTGAAATTGTTTTTTTTTGAAATTCAGTTTATTTCATCAAAACCAATGGTTTTTAAAAAGGTTACAAAAATCGACAAGGTACTTCTTTAATTTATGTATTGGGTAGGGGTTAAAAATCTATATATAAATAGACGTAATGTCTGTGTGTGTGTGTGTGTCTGTGAGTCTGTGTGTTCCTAATTCCTCCTGAACCACCCAGCAGATTAAGGTGAATGAAATATCGTTGGAAAGCTTATACCCCAGGGAATGTCGTAAGAAGTTAAAATTTTGAAACAACTTACATGGACATCTTTATACTGGACAACGTATTTTCACCAAAGGGGGAAATTTTGGAACTTTAAAAATTTTTTGTCCAGCAATTGGCTTAAACTTATTAGTAAGAGTAATTTGCCAATGTAAAGCCAGAATATCATGTTTTTTGGAAAAAATGAAGCTAAAAAATGGGCTAAATGAGATATAATTAAAAAGCCTACGGTTCGGAGAATGTCATAAAAGGGATGAAATTTAGAAAAAATTTGCATGGACATTTTTAGCCGGGACAACACATTTTCACAAAAAGAGAAACCTATGGATTTTGAAAATCGAAAATTTTTTTGTCTTTGAATCGGCTCGAACTTATTGATAAAAGTAATTAGCCAATGTAAAACCAAAATGTTGTGTTTTTTAGTAAGATTAACATGGACATCTTAATGCTGGACAACGTTTTTTCACTAAAAAGAGGAACGACCTTCCTCCCCAATCAGAAAAAAAATTGAGCTAAATGAGATACCATTGGAAAGCTTACAGGCTGGGGAATGTCATTAAGGGGTTGAAATTAAAAAAAAAACACAGTATATGGACATCTTTTAGTTGGACAACACATTTTCACAAAATTAGGGCACTATGGACTTTGAAAGTTGAAAAAAAAATTATCTTCAAATTGGCTCAAAATTATTGGTAAGAGTAATTTTCCAATGTAAAGCCAGAATATCATGTTTTTTTAGAAAAAATAAACATGAACATCTTTCTGCTGTATGTTTCATTTGTTGTAGCTAAATATTTCCGTAACAACAATTTATGGGGAAAAAATTTCCACCGCGGAAGAATTATTCTCGAGGGAAAAATTCCGCCACAAACTTTTTCCCGCTTTTTTCGTTTTTCTCATTTAACTACAAACACTGGCAAAATAGTACACAAGCGCAAGCATTCTTTTGGAAACAAAATTTTTTTTTGGTTTTGTCTAAAATTGTTTGTAATAAGTGAATAATATTTTTATAATAAAGATTTGAACGAAATTTTTGATTTTCTTCGTAAATTAATTTTTTAAAATGCTTATTAGTGATGTTCCTACCTTCCATTATAAAGCTCCGGAGCTCCGGCCATTTAGAGCGAAAGAAGCTCCGTCCGGAGCTCCAATGCTGCTCTCCTTTAAATAAGCAATTTGAGGCTTTAGCTTGAAATGCATTTTAAATTACTCTATTTTTATTTGTAGGACTATTTTTACTGATTAAAATAAGTTTTGGAAAAATATTAATTTGCAAAAAAATTTTGATCCCTTCTTAATCATTTATGAAATTAGTACAAAAAAAGGGCGGAGCTCCGCAGCTCTTGACCTCCGGAATAATTGCAATTTTTAACGCACAGTCAGCCAACGTATCATTTCGACTTATTCTGTCGTATATTTTTATTAACAAAATGATCTGAGTGCTAATTTTTCGAGTGAGAGAACCTGTTTTATTAAGTTCGCAAAAAACAGTATTTTTTATTAGTATTTTATAAATATTTTAGTATTCGAATATTCCAAAATATTTGATACTTTTAAAAAAATTGAATACAATACAAATAAAATACCGACCTTTTAAAAAAGTATCGATACTTTTAAATAAATACTTACCCCTAAAAAAGTAGTATTTATTTAGTATTTAAATACTAATTAAATATACAAGTAGCCCGTGTCAGCCATACGGCTGACAAATAAATTTTCCCGCATTTTTTATATTCATTTACTAATATTTTTTTTTTTTAAATTAAACCCTTATATGCCATTCCCGTCACTGTAAGCTTTACAGTGACACCTCAATTACCCACTCTAATTTTAGTCGGGGAGAAGGGTATTTCCCTCTTTTGGTGAAAAAATGTTGTCCAGCATAAAGATGTCCGTGTTATTTTTTTACTAATTTCAACAACCTTATGATGCTCCCTGAACTATAAGGTTTCCCATAATATCTCATTTATCCTGATTTTTTCTGTGGTGAGGAGGAAGGTTTTTCCATCTTTGGTAAAAATATGTTGTCCAATATAAAGATGACCATGTTATTTTTTTAAAATTTTACCCCATTTATGACATTCTCCAGACTGTAAACTTTGCAATGATACCTCATTTAGCCCAATACGTTTTGTGGTTGAGGAGAAGGGTCCTGCCATGCGTTGTCCAGCATAAATGGTGAAAATGCGTTGTCATTTTTGGTGAAAATGCGTTGTCCAGCATAAAGATGTCCTTGTTATTTATTTTTTGAAAATTTCAACCCTTTTATGACATTTTCCGAACCGTAGGCTTTTCAATGATATCTCATTTAGCCCAATCCCATTTGTGGTTGGTGAGCACGGTAATTCCCTTCTTTAGTAAAAAAAAACGTTGTCCAGCAGAAAGATGTTCATGTTCATTTTTTCCAAAAAACATGATATTCTGGCTTTACAATGGCTAATGACTCTTACCAATAATTTTGAGCCAATTTGAAGATAATTTTTTTTCAACTTTCAAAGTCCATAGTGCCCTAATTTTGTAAAAATGTGTTGTCTAACCAAAAGATGTCCGTGTAATGTTTTTTCTAATTTCAATCCCTTAATGAAATTTCCCAGCCTGTAAGCTTTGCAATGATATCTCATTTAGCCCAATTTTCTTTCTGGTTGGGGAGGAAGGTCGTTCCTCTTTTTAGTGAAAAAACGTGGTCCAGCATTAAGATGTCCATGTTAATCTTACTAAAAAAAACACAACATTTTGGTTTTACATTGGCTAATTACTCTTATCAATAAGTTCAAGCCAATTCAAAGACAAAAAAATTTTCGATTTTCAAAATCCATAGGTTTCCCTTTTTGTGAAAATCTGTTGTCCAGGCTAAAAATGTCCAATCAATTTTTTTCTAAATTTCAACCCTTTTATGACATTCTCCGAACCGTAGGCTTTTCAATGATATCTCATTTAGCCCAATCCCATTTGTGGTTGGTGAGCACAATAATTCCCTTCTTTAGTAAAAAAACGTTGTCCAGTATAAAGATGTCCATGTTCATTTTTTCCAAAAAACATGATATTCTGGCTTTACATTGTCAAATTACTCTTACTAATAAGTTTAAGCCAATTCCTGGACAAAAAATTTTTAAAGTTCCAAAATCCATTTTGGTATGGATCCAAAATCCATACCAAAATCCCTTTGGTGAAAACGAGTTGTTTAGTATAAAAATGTCCATGTAAGTTGTTTCAAAATTTCAACCCTCTTACGACATTCCCTGGGGTATAAGCTTTCCAACGATACCTCATTCACCTTAATCCGTTAGGATGTTAGGGAGGAATTAGGAAACACATTTACACTGACACACACACACACGCGCGCGCACACGCACACGCACACACAAACACACACACACACACACACACACACACGCGCGCGCGCACGCACACGCACACGCACACGCACACACGCGCACGCACACACACACACACACACACACACACACACACACACACACACACACACACACACACACACACACACACACACACACACACACACACACACACACACACACACACCCACACCCACATACACACCCACACCCACACACACACACACACACACACACGAACACACACACACACACACACACACACACACACACACACACACACACACACACACACACAAACACACACACACACACACACGCACAGACAGACATTACGTCTATTTATATATGGATTTTTAACCCCTACCCAATACATAAATTAAAGAAGTACGTTGTAGATTTTCGTAACCTTTTTCAAAATCATTGGTTTTGATGAAATCAACTGAATTTCAAAAAAAAAAAACAATTTCAGAAAATACTTTAAAAAATATTTTACTTTAAACAATCGAAATTTATATAAATATTTTTTTAAAATCAAGAAAAAGAAAAAATATCTTTAATTTGTACAAAGTTGTTGCATGCAGCAACTTGCCTTATCCACTATCCACTGTCAACTATCCACTATCCGCTATCCGAGGCAATTCCGGTGTGAACGTACTATCCACTATCAACTATCAACTATCCACTGTCATCCCGGTGTGAACCGGCCTTTACTATTCCAATTTACAGTTTACTCGATCGCTGATATGACTTTTGTATAGATCAATTCGTTGGTGATCACTTAATTTTGTTGTCAATTATTTGCACATAATTTTGTTAAAAGTGTTTTATATTTTTTACATTTGGTATTTTAATATATTTTCTCTGCTTTTTCTCTGGTAATGTTTTTTTTTAATTTTTATAAGTGACTAAATTTAAAGTTTATTCATAAAAATAAAATGTAATAAACATAACATAGTAATTCAGGACATGTTTCACAAAAAATAAGTTAATAGAACAAAAACCAGTGTTTAAAAACAATAAATTATCTTAATCATTACTAAAGCCAACCGGTACCAGTAAACTAGTATTGTCCCTACGAAAAAATATCATACTTTGTAGCACCTGCCATTTAAAACTGAGAAACCTCCTGAGCTCCACCCTTTAAATGAGCGATTTGGTATATGTTGTAAATTATTCTATTCCAATTTTTATAAATTTTTAATAAGTTTTACAAAACTTTAGCTTAGTTTTGAAAACTTTTGAAACTTTTGCAAAATTTTGAAAAAATATTCTATGAAATTACTCTATTATTATTCACGAAATTCATTACCGCAGAGCTCCAGAGCTCCAGGGCGTCTGCGGATATCGAAAATAGGGGCTTGGCTCTAAAAAAATCTCTATTATAAACTATTTTTTTCCACAAGAATTCAATTTTCAAGTAAAATCCAAAACAAGAAACTTGCACAACACAACATAAGATCTATGTTTATTTATTTTCTTTTTAAAAAAAATAGTTACCCAAGAAAAAGCATAAACTGATTGAAACTAAAATATTTAAAATGTTTTTTAATAGACCCTTATGGTGGCGCTCTATACTAACCGTTGGAATTTTGAAATACACACATATGCAAATCGAGCGTCCAAAGTCGGGTGAATAAAACATTGTGAAAACATGCTGCCAATGATTATTGCATATCAAAGTAAATACTCATAAATTAAACTAAACAAAAAAAAATTTATATAATATGTTTCCTGCAAAAATATGTTGCAATATTTATGTTTTTATTGTTTTATTGTGTTTTTACATAATATTTAAATAAATCTTAAAACTTTGAAAACATGCAAAAACATGCTAGAATTAAGCTGTGAAATAATAGATTTAAAATCAAATTGAACTAAAAATTAAATTATTTTGTGTTTAAATAGGTTATTATATCCGCATTTAAGTATTTTATGTGACTAAAATTAAATTGTTGACCTATAAACGTGTGAAACTTTTATAACATGCAAAAAATATGCAAAAACCTGCAAAAACATGCCAGAAACAAGCTGTAAAATAACACAATTAAAATCAAAATAAAATTTGAGTGTTAACCCATAAACGTGTGGAAATTTCAAAAACATGCTGAAAACATGCAAAAACCTGCAAAAACATGCCAGAAAAACATGCCAACTTCCTTGCGCCAAAACAAAATAACACAAATTTGGAAGTGAAGACCAATTATTAAAACATAAAGAATGGGGTGGGTCATACCAAGATTACAAAACAGAGTAATACAAATTTGCAAGCTTCGCTTAGGCTTTGGAACTTGTAGGCTTAACCTTCGACCGAAAATAAAATTTGTCGAGTGAAACAGCGTTAGTCAGTTTCACTCGATTGTTCGGTCGGAACTACTCCGCTTGACTCACTTGTGGGCACATTTAGCATGGACAACGCATGAATTTCGTTAAACGTTAAATGGGCAGTTTCTAATTTTCAGCACGCTAATTTTTCAGCGCGCTGAAAAATAATTTTTAAACACGGTTAAACTAAGCGGAAACGCCTTTTATAGTCAGTTCTAAACAGTTTTAAACGCCTTTTTGTTCTTTATTAGCCTAAGCAAAACGTAAAAATCAAGCTAAAATTTATCATGACGGAGTTTCAGATTTTTTAGCGCGCTTAAAATTACCACTAGCGCGCTGAAATTCAGAATCTGCCGTTAAATGAGACTTGTTCAGACAGTGCGGGGCAGCGTCAAATCAAAAATACAATTTGGAAATTTTTTTTATGATGTCTTTTAAAAATTACATTAATTATTTTAATGAAATTAATGAATTGCTTTGTGCATTGGGAATGTAATTTTTATTTTTAATTATGTTATTTTGTTCAAATAAATTATACTTATTTAATATTTTAAATAAATTGCCAGTGTAGCCGAATATCATGCCAAAAGCATTACTAAAATCAAATTCAATTAAATATGAAACAAAATTTTATATTTCATTTATCTGTTCCCCAAACTTGTTAAATTTTTGTATTCGAAACCCACTTAGGCAAATGTAAACGTGGGTGTCCGGAAATTTCGTCTTCTACATCTCTTCGGAAAGCTTGTTTTATAAACATCTCGTCTTCGGAAAACTCGTCTTTTGAATGGGATTTTGTAAACGCATTTTTTAATGGTGAGTTTTCGCCCAAACGATAAAGTTTTGCTTGATTTTTAGGTTTCGCTTAGGCTTGGATTTTTAGTTTTTAGAAACAAATCAGTCAATGAAAGTTTATAATGGTATAATTTTGCTTAAGTTTAGGAAAAAAGTTTTTTAATCCACTGTTTTAGTTGCAAAATACGGAAAACTGGTCTTTTGAAAAATACGTTTACAAAATCGCACTCAAAAGACAAGTTTTCCGAAGACGAGTTGTACAAGACGAGATGTTAAAAGACATAATGTAAAAGACGAAATTTCCAGGAACCGTAAAAGTGGAGTCTTATTTAATGGTCTACCTATACAAGAACTTTGACGTGTTGTTAAATAAGGTAGACCCCCTTTTGAGGTTCTCAAATGTAAAATCAACAAAATAATTACCTTTTTTGAAATTTAATAAAATCCAAGTTTCGCTGTCAAAACTAAAAAAAAGACTTTGCAGGACTCGAACTCTCTACTTGCTATAAATAAGCAAAAGCGTAAACCACTGCGCCATCTAGACACAGGTCTCCCTTGCGTTAATAATAAATATATAGAAACAGCCTCGCAAAAGCGTCCAGAAAAACAATAAATTCTGTTAAGAGCTCGTTTTTCTAAATAAAGTAAAATTCTTTGATTTTTCAAGCTTGTTACATTTAGCGTTTTATGTTCTAATTTAGAATTTACAATTAAGATGTAAAAATAAAGTAAAAAATATACGTTTATTTTTAAAAAGCCTTATCTTTTAAAATTTTTGGAATATTCAAGCACAAAAAAAATTTTAGAGAAATTTTTTGTAAAATTTTGCTAAGAATTTTATGTGTTATTATTTTAGTTATGTTTTCGTTTGATTATAACTTTGCTTTATTGTTTTTATTTATTTTAAATTTTTAAATAATTTTTAATAATAATTTTTAATAAATTTTTAATAATTTTAAATAATTTTATTTATTTTTTATTTGTTTTATTTATTTATAACTTTGCTTTATTTTTTATTTTCGTTTGATTATAACTTTGCTTTATTGTTTTTTATGTTTTTACTATTCTTTTGTACAAAAATACAAAAATACAATTATATTAGCATGTTGCATTTATTATAGAACCGCACGCACATAATATTTAACAAAACTCCAGTGACGTACTGATTTTGTTTTAGAGTAACTGACTTAAACTCGACCAGCCTTAATTTCGGCCACTAGTTGTTATTTTTTCTATGAGCAAAAAATATAAAAGAAACTACGTATGACTAGATAATTTGTAATATCATCTATGTAGCCATACGCAGTTCATTTCATAACTATGCGAATAACAAAAACAACAGCCGGTGACCGAAATTAAGGTTGGCCGAATTTAAGTCAGTCACCCTACTGTAATGTTTAGTAGCAAATAAGTCAATAGAAGAGAAGTATCAAGATCAAGACAAACTTATACAGTAAAAGTGGTTGGAGAAAGAGTAGGTAACATATACACACACACGCATATACATACACCAACACAAACATACACACACAGAGAAAGAGAAAAACAGATATATTACGTCTATTTATAGAATTTAATTAAAAATCTGGCACAAGTTTTCAAATGAGCCCGTTCGGAGGCGCTGAACACTTGTTTATTGATTTTTATAAAATTGTTTAAAAACAAGCGTCCAATTGTAGGCGAGCTAAGACATGCCAACTTCCTTTTTTTAACATGCCAACTTCCTTTTTTGACATGCCAACTTCCTTTTTTTTGAAAACATGCTGGAACAACAGTACTCCATGGCTGGACAAATAGTGGTCCATGACTGGATTTTATGCTTAAAAAAATCAAAAACTTGCTTTAAAATATTCTAATTTAAAATAATCTTGAATTAAAATAAAAATATTTATAGTTAAAAATGTTAGATTTTTTATATTTTTGTTGTTGAATTTGGTTTTTTTACAAAATTTTAGTATAAGCGTGTAAACTTTAAAAACATGCAAAAACATGCAAAAACCTGCAAAAACATGCGGTAAAATAATATAAATAAAATCAAATTAAATTGAAAGGAAAATCGTTTTAAGCATAAATAAGTAAAAATAGTTGTGTTTTTTTTATAAATATTAGGTTTTTATGCCTTAAATTCAGGTATAAATCTTTAAATGGACATAACTTTGCTAAAACATGCAAAAACATGCAAAAACCTGCAAAAACATGCCAGAAAAACATGCCAACTTCCTGGAG
>JASAMX010021338.1:0-11722 GCA_030248175.1 Microlaimidae sp. YZB2_3 | reverse complement strand
TGTCATCCTTGTTCGTTCAGTTACGTATTGCTATTAACTTGGTATTATTTAAATAAATTTTGGCACATTTATACAATTACTATTTATTGGTAATTTTAGTTTGCCGGTGAGTGTTTTAACATTTCCCAATCATTATTTTCTTATTTAAGCTTAAAAATAAGTGTTTACATTGGTTTTTAACTTTTTTAATAATATACCGCGATTTTGAATTTAACTTGGTATTATTTAAATAAATTCTGGCACATTTATACAATTACTATTTATTGGTAATTTTAGTTTGCCGGTGAGTGTTTAACATTTATCAATCATTATTTTCTTATTTAAGCTTAAAAATAAGTGTTTACATTAGTTTTTAACTTTTTTAATAATATACCACGATTTTGAATTTAACTTGGTATTATATTACTCCAAGTAAAAGTAAAAGTAACTTTTTACAACACTAATGTATACTAACCACCACGTTGGGTAATTTTTTTAGGATTACATTGTTTAAAAACGTTAATGATGTAAAAATAAAGGTTTTGAAATTGTGTGTAACATGCGCCTGGTGTTTTCATCACAAGAATTTTATATAAGAGTCCAAAAATTCTACTATAACAAACGAAAATAGTTTTCTAAACTAAAAAAAAACAACTAAGCTTTATGGAAAACAGAAAAAATAAAATATTAAAGTCAAATAACAAAAATGTTTTTGAATAATGTAAAAAACAAACGCAACGACCAAAATATATTTATAAACGGAAAACGGGGGATTATGTAATTACTACAGATTTTCAACAGGAATTTAACATTTTGAATTGCCATTTTGCAAAAAAAAATTTACTAAAATGATAATCGAATCAGTGCGAAACTAAGTAAACTTACTACTTGCAACGAAAGCGATGTTCCTGAGTTTCGGAGCGGTACTTCGCAGCAATCTTTTGCCCTCCGGAGCTTCGCACTATTTTTGGACTAGTTTTGTAAATAATTAAACAGTAATCCCATAAATTAATTTTTTTGTAAACTGTATTAAACTGACTTTAAACTTAAAGCATTGAATTAAATAGCCCTAAAATGTATATAGAATGTTTTAAAACATTATTCAAGTTTAAATTAGCTAAAAATCGCTAAATTAAATGGAGCTTTGTGGTTTCGTATTGCCCCCTCTGCTTTTTATAACGGCCAGCTCTGTAGCGTGATATTAGAAAGTAGGCAGATCACTATGTACCCAACACTATTTCAAACATTTATTTCTTGTCTAATACCTTGCTTAAAGCCTTTAAAAAAACAAAACTGAAACAATGTAAAAATCACAATGGTTTTACCATGGGAGTATTGTGTAATAAATACAGCTTTTATTTGCATACACTTAAGTCAAACCACTAAAACTTAAACAAAAACGAAATTGTATATTGTATGCGTTAGACGTATGCGTATTGTTATTTATTATTATAAAAATATATAATAATGTATCTAGCGAATAAAAAATTAGAGAAAAAAAAACATAAAATTCAAATAAAAAACTATAGATTGCAAATTTTTTAATTGCCTTTTTTGTAGAGTGTAGACTTTGAAAACAGATAGTTTTTTGTTCGGTTATTTAAGACCGATATCCTTAAAACATCTGAGCAGTGTCTAAACATAGCCAAAAGTGTGTACAAAATAATTAATATGTTGTTTAAAATTTTTCAAACTGAAAATATAAACTCTTTTCTTACTGCCTACAAGAGTTTTGTTACGCCTATTTTAGAATATTGTAACCCTGTATGGTGCCTTTTTCTCAAAAAAGACATCACCTGTGTTAAACAAGTTCAACGCAATTTTACTAGACGGTTGTTTCGCAAGTGTGGCCTTTACCCTAATCATGACTATAGGAAACGTTTAGATTATTTAAAAATAATATATTTAGAAGAACGACGAATTCATTCTGATCTTAATTTATGTTTTTCAATTATTAATAGATTAAATGATATGAGTTTTGATTTTTTTTTAGTGGAATCTTTATAAAGGAAAAAATGGCATTCCAAAAAATTGCACATATCTATAGCTAAAAATTTTTTTTTAAAATTCTTTTCCTTTAAGAGTAGCTAAATATTGGAATGAACTTCCAGAATCGGTAGTCAACTCAGAAATATTAAATAATTTTTAAAGCAAAAGAAAAAAGTTAAGTTTTGACAAATATACGAAATTTAATAGGCACATATAAGAAGCCGCAGTGCTATGTGTTCCTTCCCTTTTATTTTTTTACATTCCAATACATCGCTACTCAGATTTGCATACATCGTTCTTTTTTAAAAATTTTTTTTTGCAGTTCTGATAACTTTGTATGCGTTTGTATTCTATTTTTGTGTAGTAATCATTTTATTGGTGTATTATTTGTTTTGATTGTAAAACAATAAAAGTATTCATTCATTTCATTCAAACATTATTTAATTTTTTTTTTAGAGAGTACAAAACATGATAAGCAAATCCAAGGTTACTTGCTAAAAAACTGTGATAAATACGGTCATATGTGATAAATTTTACATTTTTGATGGTTTTGAAAAAAAAACTTAGAAAAAAATTTTCGACATTTGTGTTTGGCCCACCCTAGCCCTCGAAACCTTCAAAAAAATTTTAAGGTCAAAAGTAAGGAATAAAAACCGGCGGACATTTAATATATAACAATATAATAAAAATCGTACCCACGTCAAGCAGGAAGCAAAACAAAAGCTATCTTTTTTGCCGTGTGTTAATTTGGCGAAAATCGTGAAAACCGCGCTCTTTTAACGCATCATAAAAAAAATTTGAGCGAGCTAATTTCGCTCAAATTTTCAGAAAAAACTCCAAAAAGTATGTTTTAACAGCTTACCAAGCGGCGTTTCTTATCTCGTACTAATAAAAAAGTTTTGTTTTTTTGGGACCAGGATTTTTCCCCCGTTTCGGCCATAGTGATGACGTCATGGAAAAACAATTATTTTCTCACCTTTTTAAAAGATAACTAAAAGCCTGAGCTATGCTCTGATGTATGTCTCGTACATATTCTACCTCGCATAATGGAGATATGACCTTGCAAATTTAGAGTTTTGCGCCAGTCTGCATCATTTTTCTATAGACTAAAGTAACTTTAAATTTTTTTTATTTATGAGAGGCCTATTAGCAAATTAGTGGAACTCCTGTCTTACAATAAATTTCTCAAATAAAATTCCAGTTTTACGATATATAGATATAGGTTTACATGAACAGAAATTTAATACTTTAAAGAATAAGCAAGCATAATAATATAAAATTGCAAAACAATTGTTTTAACGTCCAAATTTATTTTATTTTAATTCTAGCGCGATGGCGAGAATGGAAGTCCCTTTTCCGCCAAACATTTTTCCACATTTTTTTCTTATTTATCGATTTTAAGGGTTGAAAAAAAGTAATTTATAGTTACTTTACAAATAATATTGTTTTAATTAAATAACAAAACATTGCTTACCTTTATCTGTCCTCACTCAATTTGTTTTATAGACAAAATTATAGATTTCACACTTTAAAAAATATAATAAAGTGTTGCAAAAACTCAAAACTCCTCAGCAGAAAATTTTAGTACTTCAAACTAGAGATTTAAAATCAGCGTACACGCAAGCAACATTTTCTATAATAAATCCATAGAAATCAACAACGCTTTTGGAGTTTTTTCTTTCGAAGAATTTCCCATATTTTGAACAAAATATCCATATAAGTTTGTTATTTTTAGAACAAAAGCGAACCAAACGTCGCGTGATAAACTTTAGAATTTAAAAAGAGTTGGGTAAATTGACATAAACTTATTTGGTCAAACTAATATAAAACTAGTGGTAAACCTAATTAAAAAATAAAAAACCGCCACACGAGACAAAACTGTGTTTTTTAATATGTAAAGGTCAATTATTAATTGCTACGAGTTCTTACCAAGGTGGTTTTACGACTTTTTTGTTAAATCCACTCATATTGTTGCAACACTTTGGCTTACTTACTTACTTATCGAAATTTTTAAATATAAAACTATGCTTAGATAAAACAAAGTACTATTAGTTTTACTGGCAAAAACAAATAAAAAAATGTCTCAAATTAAAATATAGACGCTTTTTAATTTTTTATATTAAAGTAAAACTGTCTCTTCCGAAGAAAAAAATAAACAAAAAACCAAACAACAAATCTATAAATAAAACAATAGAAAAGGAACAAAAAAAAACAAAAAATATATTGAAAATAACTGACCTACTGTATCTTACTCTTAAAGCTCCTTACAGTATGATTATAAAAAACAAAACCAGGCAGAATAATTATATATTAAGCTGACTAAAATATTAGTCAAGATTATACCAAACGCAAACAGGTTGCATAAAAGTAATATGAATGCTCACATTTCATAAACAGAAGGTTAAAATATTTAAAAATAAAATAGCAATGTAACTAATCAACACCATTACATTATTAGTATAATATTACATTATCATAAAAACAAGGCCGAAATAAAGTTCCTGCAACAATAAAAAGGAGACACATCAAAGGGCTTATAACCTTTTGTACATGTTTATAAAAAATATTAAATTTTAGTTTGAATCAAAATAGTTATCTTATATTCTATCTGCTAAAAATTATAAAACACTAAATTTATTTAAAATAATAGGTAAATCTGGTGTTGTATTTAAGAAAAGCAGCTTTGGCTGATTCCCGCTACCAATGGCCCAATGGAAGAGTACCGTACATAATTTCAAGCTCTTACAACAGCAGATGGCGAAACCAAATACTAACGGCCATGGAAGATTTGGAGTCCAAAACTTGCATTAATTTTGTGCCCAAAACCTCAAGAGACAGGTAAACAAACAGAATTTTGCATCTATACTAAGTATGAAAACCCAATGAGATATGTAGTAAACTTTTTTATAAAAAAATTGAAAGGTGTATGATAACAGAATTAAAACAATGGCTCTATTATACTTCATAAAAAGTGATTTAGAAACCACGAATATTACAAAATTGACAATTACCAATGCTGGTAAACAGTTTTTCTTTAATTAAAAATAAAATAACATTTTTTATTCTGTGAACATTTTTGTACTTTACTTTTAATTTACCTATGCAACTAAAGTCATTCTGCTTCTGTTACGATTTTTATACAGATTACGTTAGAATTTTAAGGATTCTCAAATCAGTCAAATGGCGGATACAATTGGTAATTTTCGGCTTTATGTTTTGCTCTGTATAAAGGCAATAAGAGGAACTAAGATTTGGAGATGTTGTTATAGTTTGCAGCAATCCGCCGTTTTCTCTAAATTTGGTCTGGACCGTCTAGACTTTAAATTTAGATATTTTTACGTTCATTAAAGATCAATTTTTCCCCAAGTAATCATTGGCTGAAAGTGATTATATACTGTTATAATGATACTTTTGAGATCTTTAACTTAAAACAACTTGTGTTCAAATAGGAATGATTTGACCATTGTCATTTGTATTTTTAATGTTTTTAAGCTCATATATCAGCATTGAAGACAGGGGAAAATGCTGGGCTTATTTGGGACGGCAAGGAGGAGGGCAAATCGTTTCTATTGGACGCCGTTGTTTTTTAAAAGGTAATTAGGTTTTAAAATCGAAGATAACTTTGAATAATGCTCAAAAAAGACAAGATTATTGAAAAAAACAGGCTAACATTAGTTTGTGACAACCGCGTTACTGTTTTAAATTTAGATTTGAAAAGGTGGCGACATTGCGATTGCAAAAGTTTGGTGTAAGCATGAGATTTTCAATTTATGAATGTCTAATAAATACATAGTTTACATAAAGTGTTGTCTACTTTGCATGAGTATGTTTCTGCGCAGCTGACATTTAAAATGACGTTGAGTTTAGTATTAATATATTTACTTATATTTGCGCGGTTTTGCAGCCTAATAAGTAAGAGATTCTACAGTTGCAAACGCACTTTTCAAATCTCAATCCCGCTTATGTGCGGGATTCAAAGATAAATAATCATTCTCATTATAAAAGAGCTCAATTAACTTGTTTAATTTGTTTTAATTAGTGAAAATAATAAGTATTTATAGTCTGTTCAAAAATGATTTAGACTGGTGACAAAACTTAAAACTTTAAAACGCTATATCTTAGAAACAACCAAACGAATAACAACGATATTTATATTACTGTGTAGCTTAAATTTTTTGCTATGGGTTGAAACTTAAAACAGTAGTGTTGATTAATCATTACGGCCAAAACGGAAAAAATCTTGCTTTTCAGAAAAGCAAATTCTTTTTATTGGTGTGAGATAAGAAACGCCACTTGGTATGATATTAAATAGAAAAACGGGGAAGGGAAAGGGGGAACCCTTATGTATGCAATGATAAAATGTAATCATTTGATTAATATTAGATAAGTTAAAAGTTACCTGGAGATAATTTATCAAAACCTAAAAGCCTAAAAAAGTATAACCAAATTATAAAAACATAATTATAACGGTTTATATTTAGTTTAAATTTATTTTTAAGTATATAAAACTTTAAATTAAAAAAAATGTATTAAAAGTCTTAATCTTAGATACATGTTTTAATTACATTGAAAATATAACAGTTAGAGCACATCAGTAAGATCCGGTATATTTTCATACATTTAAGCATGCAAACAACATATAGCCATGCAAAAAATCACAGTTGTTTTATAAAAAATATGAAATTTTATATCACATAAAAGAATTATTTTTAAAATAAACGTGGTAAAGTTTTAAGTGTTTAACGGCGATTTTCATGCTTAAAAATATTTAAAATACATTAATTACAGCAATTTTACACATAATAATTATAAAAATAACAAAATGAAAACGAAAAACTCACCTCTGTTATTCATTTCACCGCTTGCCGCCCATTATTGTGGGAGAGTTTTTTTGTTGTACACTCTTTCTTGTTGCGTAACTGCCTTTGGTTTTGGAACGTTCCAGCGGCTTTTTATCAAAACTGATTCAGAGTAGAGTAAATATAAGTTTATTAAACATATGTAAACCGACTTATTGTATATTAAAATTACCACCTAATACTTTAAAAATTAAAACGAATTAAATTAAAAAAACATTACTTTTTTATAAAACCTAAAAACCAAGATAATTGTACAGATAAAAGAAATAATCATTTTATATAATTCCTCCTAAAGGAGTAACTTAAACCCTATAATATAAACTTGGTTTGCGACGTACCAGTAAAGTACATAAAAGTAAAAACGTGACGCAACAAAGTATGTAGGAGTAAACGAGACGTACCAAAGTACCAAAAAGAAAGCGTGATGCACCGAAATACCGAAGTACGTAAAAATATCAACATGGCATACCTAAATACGCATGTTGTGACCATATAAAGAAAAAAAACAATTCTGAAAATACCAAGAAAATATAAATAAAAAAACATGTAACTAATAGACCAACCAGATTAAAACCGACTTAGCATAACCTATTCTTTAGATGAGACCCGTTTGTTAAAAAGTTGTTAGAGTTTAAATGTTAAAAATTATATATGATGTTAATGCCATAATTAGAAATTATTTTAACTATTTGAGTAAATTGCTTTTTTCGAAATAATTCCCAATTTACTTAATGTGCTTCTAAAAAATTTAAAAAAATTTATATACACCTCCATAATTTCTTTATTGGTAGGGTATCTGGCTTACTTTCGGCCACCAATTTAGGGTGTTAAAAATTGGCTTATTTTTAGAACACAAAAAAACTAGCACAAAAGTAACTGGATAATGTTGAATAAAGTGTTTTTTCAAAACTTTTTTATTTTTGTTATTCTGCATTATCAACAAAAAGTGGATTTTTTGTGATTTTCTTAATTTTTGCTTTGTGTTTAAACTGCATAAAATTTAGAACGAAGCACAATATAACCTTAAAATATCTTCTATTTAAGGTCTCTCCGGACAGTTTTCTTAAGTATGGAAAATCGCGATTTTTGGCATACGAGATCTCGTGAAATACAGTAATTTTCACTAAAAAATTTATATGAGTGTTAAAAAGGCAGAAATATCACGATTAAAAAGTGAACATTCATTATATTATTGTAAGTAATTGAAATAATTGATATTAAAAATCAAATTGCAATGAAATTTTTTTAAAACCCTTAAAAATATTTACTGCACACTATTTATTAAAAAAATACTTTCAATAGAGAGACATCTTTACCCTTTTTCCCGTACGTAAAAATTAAATTGAATACTGTTGTATTTATGGTTTAATACACAATTTTCCGTGAAAAATGGGGGTTAATTTTTTCAAAATTTTGGTGAAACTTCGATTTAATTTAATTTGGTAAAATTTAAAGCTCCTGTGCGCTGTTTCATAAATGTTAGGAACATTTAATTCTTTGTAAATATTTACAAAGAAATGAAATCCTATGCTAAAGCATAGTGATAAATGCAAGATATATTTATGCAAATTTTCGGTTTTTTATAAGTTTTTCCAAAAGTCTATTGCATTTTCATTTCTTTGTAGCTTTCTACAAAAAAGAAATGGACTTCAACAAAAAATAGCATGTTGGGAACTTTTATGAAACAGCGCCCAGATAGTATATTTCTATTGAAATTTATAATTTTTGGAAGGCCATAATATCTTTTCTATTTTTAACGCATAAATAGTTTTGTCGTGCGTCGTGCGTTTTATCGATTTTTTTAGAGGGTTTCTTTATAAATCGCTTTTGATGCTCATCATCCCATGGTAGCTGTGGCATAGTCGGTTAGCGCGTCGTCAAATTTTTGAAAGGTCCCGAGATCGATTCCTACATAAAACATATTTGGCCACATTTTTTTATTTTAATAATGTTTTTTTTTAATTTTTTTAAAATTTTAAAAATTTATTTTAAACAAATTCAAAAAATATCATTATTGTTAACAGGATTTGTTGCCTGCTTTTCGCCAATTAGTCAAATTTTCGTCATTTGAATATCTTAAAATATTATAATACTCTATAAGTATAATAATTCAAAAATAATTTGCGTGTAAATAAAAATGGGTAATTTTTGCTCTTTATTGCAATTGGTTTATTACTGAACGCTCTGCAACAAAAACTGTCCGGAGAGACCTTAAGGCTCAAATTTGTTAATTTTTATGTTTTGATATTTTCTTCAAAATCACTTTGCAACGCGTTTAACTAACTGCGCATTTTAAGATTCCGTTAATTTCGGCCACCTTAAAATTTAGGTGAAAGTACCCGCCGTTTTTTTACTGCTTTTAAATATCATCGTACTACCGTATTTATAAAGCATTTTTTGCTCGTTTGACTTTTTTGACGTTTTTTAAGCCAAAAATAAAAATTCAACAAAAAATAAAAGTTTTTAAAACTTGTTTTTTCAAGGTTTTGACATAAGTATTAACTATTAAAGACATAAGTATTAACTATTGCTAATAACTATTAAAGTTTGCAAACGGGAAAAATTAAGTTATATGTACCAAGAACAATACCTAAGGATAAATTTTCAACCCTTTAAAAATTTTTATTGTTCAGTTTGGCAATAGTTATAGCCAGTTTTTTCTAGGTGGCCGAAGTTAATGGCTTGCGCCCTGATTTCGGCCACTATAAAAAAGAACTTTAAACCTCCACTGATCTTTAAGTGTAACAAAAATTTTAAAATTTTGCACTGAAATAACAAAAAAACTATCGTTTGATTTTTATTCCAAATTTTGGGTCGATTGAAAAAAACCGGATAAACTTATCCAAAAAAATAAAAAAGGTGGCCGAAATAAAGTCAGTTATCCTATAGTTTATTTTTCTAAAATTGATGTGAATTTCTTTAAGTTTTATGATAAAAAATATAGGTATTACAAATTCTTGATATTCTTATTATCTGGGTATACAAAATATACTTCCAAAGTGTACTTGATATAGTACTCTCCTTATGTACATCCTTATCTTACAGCGTCAAATGAAAATTCGTCAGTTTTATTGTATACATTAATTAATAATTGATTATTTTCACAAAAAAGTTTAAAATCTAGATAATTACATTCTGTTTGGGAAATAGAAGTTTAATTTAGTTCCAGTGTGTTCGGGTAAATTTCTTTACATATTTTAAAAAAAATTTTTACAATAAGGGCTAATTAAGTCATCAATATAATGTGCAGTTCCTGATAACAATTTTCTTTTTTGTCGGTTATTTTTAAGAAACTTGAATTCTAAAAATGAAGGAACTAAATCAGCAACCTGGGGTGATGCATTGCCACCCATTGGTATACGGAACGTTTCTTTGAATGATTTTTTTCTTTGAACCCCTATTCGTATACCCGGTGTTTACGTTACCATAACAGTGAATATTATTATTAACAAAAGATTTATTCTTTCAAAACCTAATACGATTATCGATAATTTTTTTAGCTCTACAAGAAAAAATTTTAAAATCTTCTTTTTTAAGTTTATGTGTTTTATGGCAATGCAAGAAAAGCTTGTTTAGACAAACATTAGTTGCATCCTCAACATTTTCCTAATTAACAGTTTGTGGCAGCCTATATTTGGTGCCTCGACTTAATATGACCTTTAAATTCAAATCATCGATAAACTCTAAATTGCCAGTTATAATATGATTTAAGTTTACATCACAATATACAGAGTTATTACAATTACGTCTGGTATTATAAAGTATTTCTAATTCTTTAATGTTAAATTTCTAAGAAAAATATTATAATTACAAATAAGATTACTTACAGGTGAATCATAGGAATAAACAACATGCAAATTACCTAATTTTTTAGGTTCTATTGGTATCAACGACAATAAAAACGTGTCTTTAAACAAATTATTAAATTTGATTAAATCTAGCCCTTTTACAGAATGGTGTACTGATGTATATATGGTTTTCTTGACTGTTATTTTTTACTTCAATATTATTAAATTTAAATCTATGAGCTGCCATGGCAAGGATTGATAACTTAACCCATTTTTTAGAAAACTTAAATCTATTTTGTTTAATAAACACTTAAAGTTTTTTAAAGACATTGCGGCTAATTTTTGATATAATTCTTGCGGAGTAATATTAGGACTTTTAAAAAAATTAATTACGTTTTCAACGAGATTAATATTTACATTTCTATTAATAAATTTTTTTAAAATTTCTTTGTCTTAGTTTTTGCCCTGCTGGGAATTTAAAACTGAAATACGGATGATTTTTATAGTTTCTATGATTTTTGCTTGTAGAAATTAAATGTGTAATTAAAAATATAATGTCTTCAGCACTACAATTTAAGTTGTTTTTAGTATTACTACAAAACATTTTTCGGGTTGCATAGGCTTCAAATTCTTTTTGTCAATTAATGGTAAGAACATGTAAACACTTTTTCAAGCCGCATCTTTGGGATGAGTACTCATTTAAGTGGGTAGTTTGTTATAATTTCGTTATTTTTTATTAATTGGATCTACTGCTAGGTATTTAACCTTTGTATTGGAAATGTGCGATTATAATCCACTGAACCGCCCTGCAGCCCGACGTGTCCAGTGGGCCCGCTAGTAGCATTAGGTCCATGTGCCGTGCCCAGACAGGAAGCCACACCTCGAACAGCAAAATTGCTTTTATTTTGAGAACTTTGCATTAAAATAAGAGGTTTTTGGTGAAATCCTAAACGATTTAGTCCGAATATAAAAAACTAGCAAAATGTTACTATTATCGTGGTTACATTATTTTGTTAACTAGGTTAACCAAGTTGTATACGGCATGTTTTATACAATCACTTAACGTACCGAAAGATATATTAACTGGTCATACTTCGTTAGAAATTA
>JASAMX010021336.1:0-65445 GCA_030248175.1 Microlaimidae sp. YZB2_3 | reverse complement strand
TTGCTTTGGCAATCGGGTCTTGAGCCGGAATTGGGGTTCTTGGAGCCGGAATTGGGGTTCTTGAAGCAGGAATTGGTGTTCTTGGAGCCGGAATTGGGGTTCTTGGAGCCGGAATTGGGGTTATTGGAGCCGGAATTGGGGTTCTTGGAGCCGGAATTGGGGTTCTTGGAGCCAAAAGTATGAAATCCCTAAAACCATTTCTATAAGCCTAAGCAAAAGCCAAATTCTAAGCTAAAAGCCATTTTTAACTTTTGGCTCAATGTTTCAATTTTCGCGGCTCAAAGTTCTCTAAATTTTCCGACGACTCCAAGTTTTTTTTGTACCCGTACCTCGTATCCAACTGTATACTATTTGTTGTTTCGTTCAAAAAATAAAGGATTTTGTCTTAAACCCCAACCGGTATTAATGTGGCTATTGTCAAGTTTTCAAAAAAAAACACATTATTATTATTTCTAAGTTGTTTTTGTTAATTTGGCGCTCAAGCCATATGATTTAATCTAGTAAAACAGCTGTTTTATTATTGTTGCCTAATAAAATCAAAAATGCAAAAATTGCTGTAAAAATAATAATTCTTTGTTGTGAAAAAAATTTAAACTGTTCTTTTATTTTAATATCAATAATAATTTGACACATGGTTTTTACATAAAACCCTTGCTGCTAGATTGTTTTTTTGTAATATATGGTTTAACATAAAACGTAGTTGAGTATCTCGTTTCTGATAGATAAACGTTTTTGATAAATATTGATTATTTTTTATTATTATTTATTGTTAATTGATTAAATTAGTAGGCGGCCTCGGCTTCTGGGTGCCCGTTGACCGTTATGGTATTCTGAATTGCTGTCGTTGCTACTTTGTGAATATTCATTTCCTTCTATTATTTCTTTCTTTGAATCATCCTCTCCTACTATTTCTTTCTTTAAATCTTCTTCATCTCCCATGGAAAACTCAGGCCTTGTAATGTAACACAATAGATGTTTAATTTTAGGGACATTAATAATCTGGAATATGAATGTTTTAAAATTGTATAAATATGGTTATGAATGTTACAAAACTTATCCACTTCTTAAAAGAGCACTGTCATGAATCAAATTCCTATATCGCGCGGAACGGACTACTTTTTAATACTGAATCGATTGAGCTGGACCACTTTTTAATACCGAATCGATCGAGCTGGACTATTTTTTAATACTGAACCGATTGAGCTGGACTACTTTTTAATGCTTAACTGATTGGACTACTTTTTAAAACTAAATCGATTGAAGACTACTTTTTAATACTGAACCGATTGAGGACTACTTTTTAATACTGAACGGATTGAGGACTACTTTTTAATACTGAACCGATTGGACTACTTTTTAATACTGAACCGATTGAGCTGGACTATTTTTTAATACTAAATCGATTGAGCTGGGGTCCTATACTAAAGGTTGGACTACGTTTTAATACTAAACCGATTGAGCTGGACTACTTTTTAATACTGAACCGATTGGACTATTTTTTAATACTGAACCGATTGAGCTGGACTACTTTTTAATACTGAACCGATTGAGGACTACTTTTTAATACTGAACCGATTGGACTATTTTTTAATACTGAATCGATTGAGGACTACTTTTTAATACTGAACCGATTGAGGACTACTTTTTAATACTGAATCGATTGAGGACTACTTTTTAATACTGAACCGATTGAGGACTACTTTTTAATACTGAACCGATTGAGGACTACTTTTTAATACTGAATCGATTGAGGACTACTTTTTAATACTGAACCGATTGAGGACTACTTTTTAATACTGAACCGATTGGACTACTTTTTAATACTGAACAGATTGAGCTGGACTATTTTTAAATACTAAATCGATTGAGCTGGGGTCCTATACTAAAGGTTGGACGATGTTTTAAGACTGAACCGATTGAGCTGGACTACTTTTTAATACTGAACCGATTGTCTAGGACGACTTTTTATAACTGAACCGATTGGACTATTTTTTAATACTGAACCGATTGAGGACTACTTTTTAATACTGAACCGATTGGACTATTTTTTAATACTGAACGTATTAATCTGGACTACTTTTTAATACTGAACCGATTGAGGACTACTTTTTAATACTGAACCGATTGAGGACTACTTTTTAATACTGAACCGATTGGACTATTTTTTAATACTGAACCGATTGAGCTGGACTACTTTTTAATACTGAACCGATTGAGGACTACTTTTTAATACTGAACCGATTGGACTATTTTTTTATACTGAATCGATTGAGGACTACTTTTTAATACTGAACCGATTGAGGACTACTTTTTAATACTGAATCGATTGAGGACTACTTTTTAATACTGAACCGATTGAGGAATACTTTTTAATAATTAAACGAATGAGGACTACTTTTTAATACTGAATCGATTGAGGACTACTTTTTAATACTGAACCGATTGAGGACTACTTTTTAATACTGAACCGATTGGACTACTTTTTAATACTGAACCGATTGAGCTGGACTATTTTTTAATACTAAATCGATTGAGCTGGGGTCCTATACTAAAGGTTGGACTACGTTTTAATACTGAACCGATTGAGCTGGACTACTTTTTAATACTGAACCGATTGGACTATTTTTTAATACTGAATCGATTGAGGACTACTTTTTAATACTGAACCGATTGAGGACTACTTTTTAATAATGAACCGATTGAGGACTACTTTTTAATACTGAACCGATTGGACTATTTTTTAATACTGAACCGATTGAGCTGGGGTCCTATACTAAAGGTTGGACTACGTTTTAATACTGAACCGATTGAGCTGGACTACTTTTTAATACTGAACCGATTGAGGACTACTTTTTAATACTGAACCGATTGGACTATTTTTTAATACTGAACCGATTGGACTATTTTTTAATACTAAATCGATTGAGCTGGGGTCCTATACTAAAGGTTGGACTACGTTTTAATACTGAACCGATTGAGCTGGACTACTTTTTAATACTGAACCGATTGAGGACTACTTTTTAATACTGAACCGATTGGATTATTTTTTAATACTGAACCGATTGAGCTGGACTACTTTTTAATACTGAGCCGATTGAGGTGGGGTTCTATGCTGAAGGTTGGACTACTTTTTGATACTGAACCGATTGAGCCGGACTACTTTTTAATACTGAACCAGTTGAGCTGGATTTTATAAAGGTTGTAGACTTTTAAAAGTTTGTAGACTTATTCAGGAGAAACTAAAACATCAAATTTAAATTAGATAGATTTTGTGTTAAAGGAATAGTCTATTCAGGGTTTTATAAGAATTTAAAATTATTCAACATTTAAAAAATCAGAGGAGACAAAATCAAAAAATTCAATATTTGTATCGGCCCTAAAGACACCAAACGGGTATTTTTAAAACAAAAAAATAAGTTGAATATGAATAGTTTATATTTAATTTTAAAAATTTTTTTTTGCATAATGCTGAATAAGAATAATAAAAACAATTTTTAAACAAAATTTCACTGGACAGTCGGACTTGTGCCACACCCGCCATTTTTTGCTATTTCTCGGGGGGCACCAATTGTTAACAGTTTTAGTGTTTTGCAGTGCATATTGCAACTTTTCTTTTACTTTTGCAAGTATATAGTTGCAAAAGTGGAAGAAAAGTCGCAATATGCACTGCAATAGGGGTTAAAAAATACTAACTTTTATAATTGAATAAAATACTAATAAAATAACCGTGATAAAAATCAGCTTAGGCTTAGGCTTAAGCTTAGGCTTAAACTTGGCGACGAAGATGAAGATGAGGCGGAGTTTAACATTGAGCAGCACTGACGCGGAATACCTTCTGCGGATTTTCAAAGGGTTAATTTAAGTAAAGTAAAAGTAACGGTCAAAATTTTATTTAGATAAAGTAAAAGTGAAAGTAAGACCTATTGTTTAAAGTAAAAATAAGAGTAAAAAACATAGTAAAAGTAATTTTGAAACGGAGAAAAACACCGGTTTTTCCAAATTGTTTCACTATATTTATGTATAAATTTTTATTTCAATAAGTTTTTGGTCTTAGCGGATTAAAAAACTTTCTTCTGCCATTCATTTTACAACAAGACCATAGGGAGTCTATTCGTTGAAATTACTTAAATTTGACTTGAATTAATTTAAGTATTTGCACGAAAAAATTCGAGGAAGAGTAAAAGTAATTAAAATTTTAAAAGTCAATTAAGAGTAAAAGTAAAAGTAAGTAAAATTTAAAAGTCGAGTAAAAGTACAAATAAAAGTAAACCAATATCAGTTACTTTTATTAGTTTTAAGTAAAAGTAAAGTACTTTTTACAAGACTACTTTTAACATCTCGTGTTCGGAAAGCTCACTTTTAAACATCTCGTTTTTGAAAAACTCGTCTTTTAGATAGGATTTTGTAAATGAATTTTCAAAAAGGCGAGTTTCCTCCCAAACGATAAAATTGAAGGTAATTTTTAGGCTTCGCTTAGGCTTGCAAAAAACTATGGTGTTTGTTTACTCTTTAATTTAAAGAACACATCATTAAATACAAATTTACCAGAACAAAATTTTCCATGATTTTTGCGTTTTGCTTAAGCTTAGTGTTTTGGTCTTCAAGAAAAAACCGTTTAATCAAAATTTATCATAAAAAAATTTAACTTGATTAGTAGGTTTTGCTAAGGCTTAAATAAGAAATGGTTTACATTCCACTGTTCAAGTCGCTAAATAATAAAAACTGTAAAAATACGTTGATAAAATCGCAATCAATAGATAAGTTTTCTGAAGGCGAGATGTAAAAGACGAAAATTCCGGGAACTTTTTGATCAACTAACTTATCTTTAGCCAAAAATTATAAAATCAATGTCACGAGAGCTTTTTTAATGAAATTGTTTTTGCACAACTTTTCGTAATTTCTTGAGATTTATCCAAAATTTATAGCCCAAAAAATTTCTTATTATACATTAAGTTTTTGAAAAAAAAGCTGTGCTGGAAAAAACGCAACATAATACACGAGACTTTCTGTGCATATACTATTGATTTTTTGCGCAGAGATTTTTCTTGCTCTCAATGCTTGTTTTTGTGTATCGCATTTACTTGCAAAAGTGAAAGATAAATCCCAATATGCTGTTGCGACACAGTGTTAAAAATCCGTGCGCCCGAAAAATAGTAAAATGGGGCAAACTGTAAATTTCACCGACACCGACACCGACCAAAATCTACGTAATCTACCGTAATTTTTAGTATTATGCAAATTTTATTCTAGGCCTAAGCCTAAGCCTAACCTGCACATCAATATATTATTTGCGTAAATTTGAGGCGGTGTCGGTGTCGGTGGAATTTATAGTTTGCCTAAAATGGCGGGGTCTTAGTTTTAAATTCGCACAAGTTCGAATTTTCAGCGAATTTTGGTGATTTCTGCTAATTTGGTAATTTTCTAGCAACCATAACCGTTTTCTGCTAATTTCTGCTACGCAGCAATTTTTTAAAAGTGTAAAAAACGGGTTTTGGTGTACCAAATATCGCTGTGCGAGAAAATCTTTATTGAATGCACAAAAAGTTGCTTGCAAGTTACAAGTTACATGTTCAACATTGCTTCTTATATTTAGGTAAAAATTACTGTACAGCCGAAAATTTTTTGGGTTATATATTTTGGATATAAACAATGATATTATAAAAACTTTTATATCTATTGTACGTCTTATGAATATATATTTATTGTCAAACCCTCATCTTGTAAACAAAATATACAAATGATTTTTAATAGGGATCTACCAGGACCCTGGCAATTTAGCTGTCAAATCAACCGGGGCGAACCGTGGTAAGGACACATAAAAATACACATTTCAAAGCACTTTTGTAATTTTCTAAACAGTGATAAATTTATAAAATTTTATTTAAAGAGCTAATGTAATCGCTTCAATAGGAGGATATTTATTATTTATATTTTATAATTTTATTAAAACTCTATTTTATTAAGATTCTTTATTTTAATCATGAAGCATTATTCTAAGAATTTGAAGACTTTTTGAGCATTAAAAACTATTTTGTAGATTTTATTTACAAGATTAGGGTTTTACATTAGAAGTCTATTCATGAGACGTATACAATAAATATTAGAGTTATTATAATATCATTGTTTATATCAAAAATATATAACCCAAGAGAAGTGTCGGTTATGTGTGCAGTAAATTTTTAAACTAAATTTAAAAGAGAAATGATGGACATCTTACTTTTGGGCGCAAGCTACTTTTTGTGCACCCAACAAAAATTTTCTCGCCCAGCGATATTTTGTACACCAAATTTGTTTTTCCGACATGTTTACAAAATCGCCGCGTACAAAAAATTAGCAGGAATCGGTAATAATTCTTATTAAATTCGCTCATGTGTGAGTTTTTCTATGAAAGTATAGCGTACAACTGGACATTTGTTTGGATTATATAATATTCTTACTTTTATTTTTAGGTGTTATTGAAACTGTTTTAAAATTAAGTGATGTTAAAACATTTTTTTCAATAAAAAATCAAGTTCATTTCTTGTTTTTATTTTAGCATTTTTAAATTTATTGCCGAAACTACACTGGTATTCATAAATTTTGTGTAGGGTCTATTTATATTAAATTCTTATTATCAACATTTAATATTAAAATTTAATATAAAGTTTAATATTAAAATTACTACTGAACCGATTGAGGACTATTTTTTAATACTGAACCGATTGGACTACTTTTTAATACTGAACCGATTGAGCTGGACTACTTCTTAAGTATGAAAAATCGCGATTTTTGGCATACGAGATATCGCAAAATACAGAAATATTTACATAAAAAACAATATGAGTGTTAAAAAGGCAGAAATATGACGATTATAAAGTGCACATTTATTATATTATTGGCAGTAGTTGAAATAATTGATATTAAAAACCAAATTGCAACGAAATTTTTTACACCCTTAAAAATAATCACTACTCAGTATTTATTAAAAAAATACTTCCAATAAAGAGACACCGTTACCCTTTTTCACGTACGTAAAAATTCATGAAAACATTTTTGTATTTATGATTTAATATAGACTAGTTCGGAATAAGCGTCTTTTATTGTACGAGAGAGGGTACAAAAAGAAAAAAATAAATTTAGAAAAAATCTTAGTTTTCTAAGTTTCTTAAGTTTAAACCTATACTTCATAATAATTGCTAAACAATGATATGTTTCACTACGTTGAAGTGCTTTAATATATCAGTTTGTGCTAAATAAGTTTTGGTTTTTTTGATTAAACATCATAATAGTTAGAAAGCATCACTAAAATAGTATTTTCGTAAACAAAGATTTCGAATTAGCAAAAATAAAGTTGAAATTGGTGTTTTGAAACTAATTTCCAACCTACATGGGGTTTTCTTAATGTTTTGATTGTATAATTATTATTCAAAATTGAAAAATTAATTCTAAAAAGTCCATTCCAATCTTTTAAATAAAGCATTTTTTGTAATTGAAACATTAAAAACCTGGGAACCAAGCGCGCCAGCAGCGCCGTACCTACGAAGCGACAAAAAACTAAAAATCCCCAAAGACTGCTTTTGCTTTTGCAATATTTAAAAAGTATTTAAGAAATTTTGAAGAGAAGGGGTCGAGATTTTGAACCAATTAATATTCGAAATATTTTAAACCGTAAAATGTACTAGTCGCTCGCTGTTTCTCAATTTTCCCTCTACATATGATTGGCGCTAGTAGTTATTGTACCCTCTTCCTAACACTAAAAAAACCTTTATTCCGAACTCGTATATCGTATAGACTATAGTCTATACGATTTTTTGTAACAAAATTGGGGGTTAGTTTCTTCAAGATATCGGTGAAACGTGAATTTAATTTAATTTGGTGAAATTCAAAGCTCCAAATAGTATGTTTTTATTGAAATATATGATTTTTAAACTGCCATAATAACTGCTTTCATGCTGTTAATCTGTTGTTATCTTAAGCAGATGGTTATTAGGCGCAGTCGGATATAGCCGTTCCCATCTGCCACTGTTAAAACTTTAGAGGCCAAGGGATCGATTTCCACTGTGAACTTTTTAGAGGCCAAGGGATCGATTTCCACTGTGAACTTATTTTCATTGCCACATTTTTTATTTAATATTAATATTTATTTTAGATTCACTATATTTTTTTAATGAATTAAAAAAAAATTATTTGTAAATACTTAAACCGCATTTGTTTCCGACTGTTTGCTGCTCATTCGAAATTTCGACGTTGGGATATTTTAAAATATTATAATACTCTATAATTACAATAAATAATAAAATAAACTTTATGTTAAAAAAAATAATTTTTGTTCTGTATTTCAACTGGTTTTTTAATGAACGCTGTGAAGTGAAAACTGTCCGAAGAGACATTAAGTGAATAAAGTGGGTTACACTGTTGCACTAATAAAAAGTGTGCGCATACAGACTGATATCAAATGGAGCTCGCAAAAATTAAATTTTTTTAAATTCGCAGTAAACCATTTTATACAAGCAACCGCTTTAAAAATAAAAATTGTTGTAAAAATTAAATCCGAAGAATATATGGGAGAAGTGTTTGTCAAGTATTTTGTCAGTTCGACGTGGAATGAATTTTTATTGGTTGAGTTATCAAACTTAAAGGGAATAATTCAGGTGCTGAACGAAGCATTTTCAATTTGTTTTTGAAAAAATAGATCATTTTGTAGCCGCAACCTGTATTTTGTTTTTTTAACACTTAAACAATTTTATTTCTTGAAGATTCATTTAAAATTTTGTTTGCAGGAGTTATCTTGAGTAACAATTTGTCAAAAGAATTGTGACGTTATTGCTAATCTAAACTTTTCGCTGACAAAAAAAAAAAATTAAATTTAAGTTAGTCAACTGTTGCTCTAGAGTTGGTAGTTTTGATGCGGCCTGAATAATCTCGGTGGTATGGTCGTAAAATTTTGTGTCAGTTTCTTAAATATTTTTTTTAATTTTTAGCGTAAACGATGATTTACATTTAAGCCTAGTTACCTTTCTTGTTAGCAACAAAATATAATGCCAAACTGAGCTTTCTTTGGTTCGTCCTTTTTTAGTAGCCGCATGTCCAGTATTTTGTCAAACTAAAATTTTAATTCAATACAGTACCAGAGGAATTTTTTGTTTTTTATGCAGTCCTGCATACAAAAATAAACAAATTACATTTGATTTAACAAAGTCATTTTATTTCAAGTACAATGCTAGTAGTTTATAAAGGACTGGTACTGTACCGGAAATCAAAGCTGCGCTTCTGGAAGGATTCGAGTAACAGGAATACTGTAAAAGCATTAACACGTCAGGGTTTTAAGGACCCTCAAAATGTCATATGGTATTCGTTATTACGTCATATATGTTTTGCTTTGTGCAATCGATTGTGGGAGGAGCTGTTTTAGCCAATTAGCGCTTGGGAAAAAATTGATCTTCAATGAATGCTTTACTAAGCGCTAATTAGCTAAAAGTGATTCCATAACGTCATAACTCAGTGAAGATATTTAACACAAAACAATTTCCATTTAAATGGAATGGTTTGGACCATTTTGAAAGTATAAAGAAAAGTTTAATAATGTAATATCAGATTATCAACCTATGGCTTTATCTAATTGTGTAATACATAACCGATCCATATATTGTTCTCCTATAGAAGCCCCTAGTCCCTAGTCATATTACCTTATTAACGATTTTTCTTTTTAGAAACATCTAAAAGTAAAATACACTTATATTTATTGTTAATACCTAGCAGCAGAACAAAAAATTTATCATAGACTTGTTCGATTACTAAAAGCAAAATCAAAATTCAATTACATCTTTTAATTTACTGTCTGAAAGACGGACGGTTCAATTAATTATTCATTTTCTTAGCTTGGTTTTACATTGTGATATTTAAGAATACGGTATTAACGTAGCCATATTTTTAATGCAAAGTAATGCTACCAAAATATATAATATATTGAAAAATGTGCAACTCCTATATAAAAAAGTACGGAAAAGGTGGCCTTTATAATGAGCGTCTCCATTTAAATGGCACCCTCCCTCCATAATAATGGCCTTTTAATTCAAAGGATTATGCCGTTCGCCTACGTCACTTTACACTAAATGCGCACGCATCCAGCAAATGAAATAAAATGTTTTTATTGATCCGCGTACATTTGTGCTGAATAACGTAGGCGAACAGCATATTTTCCCCGCATTAAAATGGCTACTTTGCCATTATTATGGAGAGTGTCATTTAAATGGAGAGGCTCATTATAAAGGCCACCTTTTCCGTACTTTTTTATATAGGAGTTGCACATTTTTCGTTATATTATATATTTTTGATGCTACTAGGTCAGCTACTCTAATGAAAAACCCCACTGTAAAAAGTATATTACATCAAAACTAATTTTTAAAGCAAAATACCAGAGTGCCAACAAAAACTTATAAAAAAATATAAAAAAAACAAACGAGTTCATATATTGCTCAGACAGATTTACTGCCGTAATTGGGGAGAACCCCAGATAGGACTCTCAATGGCCAAATTTAAGATATAATTTTATTAAGACCCTTAAAAAAAATCAATTTCAAAGAAAACAAACCTGTTTTCCTATGTTTTACTTGCGAAAATTGTTACTATTGAATTTTGTGAATATAATAAAACTGAATGGCGTTTATTTATTTATTTTAATAAAAACTAATAATTTATGAAGTAATTTTAAGTTAATTAATAACTTCCCCACTTTTGTTTTCTATTATGAAAAGGTTATTTTCTAAAAGATTTAATTATGACCATTACACAATCTAATTAGGGCCATTACACACTTTAATTAGGGCCATTGCGGGCCCTAACTGAAGTGCACCCTAATTTTTAATGGTAATAAAGCAACTAACGTAAAATATCTTTCACTTCAACTTATTTTCTGTTATGAAAATTTATATTTTTTATAATTTATTAATCATGGCATTTGCCGCCATACGCCTAACACAGAGTAAGTTATTTATTTTAATTTTTATTTATTTATTATTTTTATAACAAAAAGATAAGTATTTTTTCATTGATGTATATCTAAATAAGTCTCATTCGCTAATATCAAGAATATATAACACAAGAGAATGTCCGACTGTACACTAAATTTTTGACCAAAATTTTGCGAGAAAAGTCGCACTTTCGAATTTGTATGCGACTTTTCTCGCAAAAATCCCGCCATTTTCTGCAGAGTTTTCCCGCGCTGCGATTTTTTACACAGTGTTAGTTTTCTCGCAGTGGGGACTGCGACTTCTTCCGCACTCTATGCTCGCTTTATTCGCACTGCGATTATTTTCGCACTGCGAGTCGGGCTGCACAACAAAAAAAATAAAAACATAGCGGAGCAAAAATTTTGTGTTTAAATGAGTAAAAGTCGTTTTTTTTACCTTAAGATGTTAAAACTTTTTAGTTTTAATAAAATAAAGTAACTTTCCAATGTTTTAAAATTAAATAAAACAAGTTTTGAAGTGTTTTACTCCAGTGAAAATGACTACCAGCGTCTGTATTTTTTTTGTTGCGCGGCCAAGCTCGCAGTGCGAAAATAATCGCAGTGCGAATAAAGCAGCATATAGTGCGAAAGAAGTCGCAGTCCCCACTGCGAGAAAACTAACACTGTGTTTAAAATCGCAGCGCGAAAAAACTAGCAGAAAATGGCGGATTTTTGCGAGAAAAGTCGCACACGAATTCAAAAGTGCGACTTTTCTCGCAAAATTTTGGTCAAAAATTTAGTGTATAGTCGGACATTCTCTTGTGTTATATATTCTTGCTAATATTAAACGATTTGTAGTAAAACCAAAAAAAATATGTAACACTTCTATTGTTAATAAAAATTATACCACGATGTACTTAATAAAAGTAAAAGAATTCGCTATCACTTTTTAAGTACTACTATTAAGTTAAATTAAAAAACGGCAAAAAATTTTAATTAAAGCAAGTGTCTTGAAGCAAGCAATAACGCAGTATTTGAGTGAGATCATATTTAATAGCGGCCGGAGTAGAAAACAAAATTTACAAAAATGGTAAAAATACAAACATGTTAATTCCATGTTTTAACGGCCAGTATATTGTTAGAATTTATGGGAAATGGAGAAAAACACATAATAATCAAACAGCCGCCTCAACCTTGGGCAATCCAAATAGTAGATGCTATTATACGCAGCATAATTTCACAAAAAAATTTTGAATTAGAAAAATATTGCCACACTTTAAGTATATTATCCGGTTGTTTTTATTAGAAAGCCACAATTATTAAGAACTTTTTGGAACTAAATATAAACCCAACGTGGCTGATACAGTTGTTCGTTGGATTAAAAAATGCCCCCATTAAGTAACCACTCAAATCCTGAGAATCTGACGTCACTTTATCAAACAAATACTCTGTATTAAATCGAGTCTAATTGCCTGATAAAGTGACGTCAGATTCTCGTGATTTGGGATGGTTACTTAATGGGGGCCTTTTTTAATCCAACGAACAACTGTTGCAGCCGCGTTGGGCTACCTGTAATTTTTAATATGAGCGAAATATGTAGAATACAGAATCAAAACTGTTGTCTTCAATTTCTTTTTTATAAAAAGCTCTTATTTTGCTTACCATAATCTTTTTTATTGAAATATTTTTTATGGTTTATAAAATATGATTTTTCAAAAAATAAACTAAAAAAATTGACATTTGTAATCAAATCGCGTTTCCTTAAAGAATAATTTGCTGAACATATTTAGTGCTAATAGATGAATTGATTGATAGAACGGAATATAACAAAAATAAGCAATTACATGCTTATTACCATTTGCATGTTTAGACAAATAGTCAAACCCTTCTCTTATTTTTAACAGGTCTGGGATGCATATAAGCCTGTTTTAAAACAAAGAAATTGCAGTAAACTTTCAATGTTAAATTTGAAGCTGTTAAACTGAAGCTCTTAAAACTTCATGTTATAAGCATTTTTCCTTTTTTCGCTCGTTTTCTAATTGATACATATATTTCATGTAGAGACAATGAAACCTAAACCATAAGCCATGAAAAAAAGGTGGAACTTTTAAACTAAGTGCCATCCAAAGCAAATCCAAATACAGCTAGGTTTCTTTTATAAAATCGAAGTAGAACTGTAAAACTGTGGTTGTTTATAAATAAACTTGTTACTCCAAAGTTGTCTAAACTTTAAGAGCCAGGTAAAGCTGCCTCAGAAACAGGTAGGAGGCCGGTAAATTTAGAATAGAGACAGGTAGGAGGAAGAAGAAGGCAAAAAAACTGCCTCGGAGGCAGGTAGGAAACAGAGGCAGGCAAATAAATCTGCATCAGAAGCAGGTAGGAGGAAGGTGGTCTTGTCTCCTATGTTGAAGCGTATACAGATTAGGAGACAGCTAAAATCGTCTCGGAGGCAGGTTGTGTAAAAACCTGCTTTTCGAATTGAGGCAGCGTGTCCTTACCAGGTTAAAGAACCGACCAAAGTAGAAACAGCCGCGCACATAAATAGGTTGGTGGGGGAATGGGGGGTTGGGCTGTTGGCAAGAACGAAAATTTTAAAACTGCCGACAATCTCCTTCCTTCTAAAATTTGGGGGTTTTAGTACTAAAAACGCTAAAAATGAGGTATTTAGGGTATACCCCAACCAAAATTTTTTTTACGAAACTCCACCTCCCTAAATTTCGGAGGTCGGATATACCCCCCAAAATCTGAGAGACTGCCCACCTTTGGCTGCACCTGAACTCGGAGTTAAGAATTCAGCTGCAGCTTCCGCGTTCCTGATCCGCGTTTCAGTCGCCCCTTTTGGGTTCAAAAAATCATGTTGTTAAAAAAGGCAAATAATCAACTATAGGCAAATAAAATCTAGCTGACCTTGATATTTGAATCGGCTGTTTAACAACAAAAAGATTTAAAGTTTTAAAATTTTAAAAAACAATAAAAATTAAAACCAGAATTTTAGTAATTATTTTATAAAAATTACTTAATTTGGAATCTAAATGCAAATATTTTAATGGCTAAAGTTGGTTAATTTTTGTATAATTTGTGAAAACATCGGAATTTAAAGAAAATTCTGCGTTTTTTTGTGTTTTAAAAAAACGTCATTACAGCACAATTTTAATTGGTCCCCTCATGTTTGCATTTTAATTTTCGGCGTCAGCCAGTCATAATTCAAACATAGGAGCGAATTCAGGCACGTATATCTCATACTTTGACGTAATTGGTTGATTAAATTTGATTAGGTTTTTATTCTTAGAATATTTAATGACTACTTTAGTTACTTTAATTTGAGTACACAGTATTATTTCTATACCTGCCTTGGCGTCTTGATTTATTTATAATATCAATACTTTGATTAATTTGTTGCCAATTTTTTTTAATTTTACCTGTTTGTTCATTGGGTTTTTTTATTAGGGGGAATTAAAGCTTTAGCTTTATTACATTTTTTAAAATAAAACACTTAAATAATTTTAATATAAAAAAACTGGAAAAGGACAGAGTACTGGGGTTAAAAAAATTGCGTTAACTACAACCTCATAGCAGAATCGATTTAGTATGCAAGTGGGTACACGAGGGTACTGGACAAGAGGGGACTGACAAGTAAAAACATAACTTCCCAGCATAAAGCGGGATAAACTTATTGCATAACAAAGTTTATTTTTTACGTAAATATTCTTTTGTTTGTTTGACTGATTATAAAAAAACAATTGTAAAGACATAAAATATAAAACAAGGATTTCATAACATTAAAACATTTTCGTGTAATTTATTTCAAAACTAATAACTAGCATTAATGCTGAGAAAAATAAGACTACTCGAATGATAATAAACATCATTGTTGCTGTTATGCTTTGATTGTGCTGTCACACATTTTTGTGGTTATTGTTTGGGATTTGTAGAAAAATATATTTTGAGTAATGCCTCTGTAAAAAATAAATGGAATAATGATTGTAAATAATTCTGCTATTATTAAATTTGCAAAAAAAGCATTATAGGAAAATATTTTCTATAAACAATTTTTTGCCTTTTCTAAAATTCTTGGGCATTTTTTAAAAAACATACTATAAATTTAAAATATTATGATAAATATTAGCTTAATTTTTGGGTTTTGCTTAGCTTTAGGAAATTTCCATACAATGGTTTTGAAGAATTCTAAAGATCCGTTGTTGCATTATTTTTATCACGACCCTTTATGCCTAAATGCATAAAATATCAAACATAAAAAGTCTTAGAATTAATAAATTTTTTTTGGAGTTTTCCATACAATGGTTTTGAAGAATTCTAAAGATCCGTTGTTGCATTATTTTTATCACGACCCTTTATGCCTAAATGCATAAAATATCAAACATAAAAAGTCTTAGAATTAATAAATTTTTTTTGGGTTTTAAGCACATTTTGTTAATTCCCTAACCTAGAATGGACTAAAAGAGACAAAAAAATTTGCAAAAAAAAAGTACTTTGTAGAAGTTATTTTTACCAAAAATTTTATCAAAAAACTCAATATTTTAATCAAAAATCAATGAAGAGGGCTCAAATAAAAAATGACTGCAAAAAATTGGCCAATTTGCTTTGTTTTCATACGAGTTTTAGGTTTTGGAAGAAACTTTAGTAGAATATCTTTTTTGCTTTCTCATTTCATTCATGATTCTTGAATATTACTAAGAATTCCTCAGTTTTCTACCAATGACCAAGGCAGGGTTTCAGAGCTCCAGAGCTTCAGAGTAAGCTTCAATAATTTTTGTTATTATTATTAAAAAGCAATGGTAATTCTGTGTAAAATCATCTTAAAAATTTTGTAATCGTTTAGTATGGTGGTTTTAAAACGATTTACGTAGTTGTTTTATTATTGCATTGCTTTATATTTAAGCAAGAAAGAATGTTATTTATAAACAAAAAAGAAACGACTTATGTAACATCTAAATGTTGTAGCGACAAACCGCTTGGGTGACCGGAACTGCCTGCTACACTTGTGGGCGGTTTAATACTCCCCTTTCGTCCTGGGTACTGAAGAATTTTTACTATAATATTATCGTATTTATTTTATATATATATTTATTACCGCCGGTAGAGTTTAGCCTGGTATAGCGTCGGTAGAGCATTAGGTGTCTCCCAATACCGTGTACCCCTTTTTTGTAAATTGGGAGGGTTTAGGAACGAACGTGGACTGGGATCGGCGGCCCGCAGGGGCGGGTCCACTAAACGCGTGCTGACTACGTGCTATCTTAGCCCGTTGTTTAAAACTCTTGTTAATGTTTTAATTTCTGGGTTTTTTCTCAAAAAATCTAACAGAACTTTTTGTTTACATGGCACAAATTGATATCTTATTAATTTTATACATATTTGTTGTATATACAAACTAATAAAGCAATAACCCCTAGTTACGGGTTAGCAAAACTCCTAACTACGGTTTAAGGCTTTATTAAATTTTATTTCAAACAAATATGCATAAAACTCTTTAATATTAATTTATTCCATCTAAAAAAAGAGTCCCATAAATTTTCTCAAGAAAAAACCCAGAAATTAAAACATTAACAAGAGTTTTAAACAACGTGCTAAGATAGCACCTAGTCAGCACGCGTTTAGTGGACCCGCCCCAGGCGGCCACAATAGTAATGCCTTTTTGACTCATGGCGATTTTGTGATTATTGATTTACTATTTGTTATGTGTATTTTGGCGAATAAAGTTTTTGTTTTACACGAGCACAGTTAACCGGCTGGATCGGTTAAAGAAATACCGCAGAGGGATTTTTACCCCTCCTAATTGCAACAAGAACAACAACGAAGACTATTTTTATAAACATTTTATTTAACTAAAAACAAGCACCCATATTTTTACGATTTTAAACTATTGCAATTTATTTTAGCACCAAAAATTTAGCTTTTAAAACTTTTACGAATTTTTCGGCAAAATTGACAACACACGGGTTGCAAGCTTTGAGGGAATGTTTTGGGGTTGGGTTACCGGTTGATTTACGATTTACATTAAAAATTTAATAAAAACAGACTAAAAAGGGGGCGTAGTGTGAACCCTGCTGCCCAATCACCCAGAAAACCTGCAAATACAACACATGAACACATAAGCAAAATTTACATATAAACACATACCTGAACAGCATTTTTACCAAATTTTACACGAAAAATACACATTTTCAAAAATATACTTTTAGCAAAAATATACACTTATTAAACACATTTTACGCTTTTAAACAGTTACTCAAAATTTTAGGGTGGAGATTACAGGTTTTAAAATGAGATAATGGCATGTTTAAACGGTTTTGAGATCGGTTGATTAAAGCAGTTTTTAATATATTTTTCTAAAAGAAACAGTTATTATAAATCGTCACCGAGTTAGGGAAGCGGTGGCGAAACCCAAAATATTTGTGGTTCAAGAATGATTGCTTGGTGGCAGTCTTCGCAGATTCGGTACTCGTCGGGGTTAATAAGGGCAGGATGGGGATAAAATTCCAGAAGCTACGTGTTGCTCCATACATACGTAGTCATGAACCACAAACCGCGAGGAGAGAATACAAGCTTGGTCCATTGGTCGATCGAACCGAAATGGTTTACTCCGAAATTAAAGATTAAGCGTTCGTAGCAACTTGACATTTGCCAAAACAAATGGTAGCAGGTGGTGAAAATCGATGCAAAACTCAATATACACTTTTTCGTTGACTACCACCCGGTGGCGATTTTGCGTTTATTTTTACGTTTTAGTTTTAATCAACCGCGCACAAAAACCTTTACGCAACCGTGCAGAAAAACACAAACTTTACAACCCCTTTTATTTTTATTTTACCACCACCACCAACGAGTGCTAACTTTACTGGTGTTGCAAGGGGCCGAAACCCGGGGATTACGACCAATTAGAACCAATTAACCCAGCTTCCCGCCCAATGAGCGCATGTTCTCTCTCTTGGTTATTGGCTCTTGACTAACGAACCAATTAACGGTACCCACGCAGGAAACCACGATTTGCAACCCACAATGCCACCACACAGCACTACTCAGCGCTAACTCCGCACCATTATACATGTGGCACTGGGAGCATGGAATGACCATATTGTACAAAAACATGGACCATTATTATATTTACATAACAGGTGTTTTTACGTATAAAATGAACAAATTACATTTACATTAACTCATTACTGTTACTAAATAAAACAATTTGACATATTTATGAATAATTACAGCAATTTACATTTAAACAACACTTTACTGGTACTAAATTACACAATTTTACATAATTACGAAAGGGAACACCCAGATAAGCCGCCCGTCGGTAACCGACCGTATTAACCGCGCGGGTTGGGACAATCGGCGGGGCCCCACGCTACAATGTCTACGCATTCAAATGACTAAAATTCAGTTAAGCTCATATGGTTTAACAATTTTACATATTTGTGGCAACGTATTTTTTCTTAGCTCAGTACCCTCATGTCCAGCATACCCTTGTGTCCAGTACCTTCGTGTCCTGTCCAGTACCCTCGTGTCCAGCACTCTCGTGTCCTAGAATCAAAAAAGTATCGAAAAAGCTAAAGCTTAACTAATTGAAAAAACTTTAGGAAATAAAAAACAACATTATTTCAATAATAACGTTAAAAAAGTAAAAGCAGGTAAAACTCTAACTATAGCTCTGTTATATTTATTTATATAGGTTTATCATACTACAATTTTTTATGATTAAAATCATTTTCTTAAATTTTGATATTGGATAACGTTTTAATAATAAGATATAATAAACACTTTTTTATAGGTGTGATAGAAATAGAAGTTAATATGAACTGTAATAAATCATCAAAGAAAATACCAATATATGTCGTTGGGTAATTTATTTGTTTTATTTTAAGTAAATAATAAAGAATATACAATGCCAAACCAATAGTTATGTTAAGTCTTTCGACCGAATAAGCAATACAATATTTCAATCTGTAATCTCGAGCTTCAGTTGCTTATCGACTGACGTGTTAAGTTAAACCATCACCTGATGACTATATGTTACTGCAAATAATATTCTTATGTTTAAAACATCAACACAACCGGAGCTGTTATATGACATAGTAGTTAAACTAATATTTCGCTACGAAAACGACAAATCGAAGCGAAATTTTTTTTAGCATAATCATTTTTAAAAAGTTTATTTTAAAATAATTTGGCATGCTCCAACAAGTAATTATTGTAATAAAAGCAAGTATGTAATACAAAAACGACAACATCTATATGTATAATAAACATAATAACTTTATTACCATATGTATTTAAATATATTTTTCCAAACCAAGACGTAAACGAAAGTGGTTGAATTATAATAGCCACAAGATATTGAGGCTATTTACACTGTATATCTCAGCAGACCTATAGGCTGGAATATGCATTCGTGTACATTGTTTTGTTTACACAAAACAGGATATTAATTTAATTCTAAAAGCTTAAAAATGTTTACTTGAATTTTTTTTAAAACTTGTGAACCGCTTTAAATAAACTATCCTGATAAACTGAAATTCCAAAAATTTTTAAAAATTACAAAATAAACATAATTGATTATTTAAAATGCTATAAAGTACTAATTGTAAAAACCAAATATTGTCAATATTTGAAAATGTTAACAATATATAATAATAATTATTATATATCAATTGGTTAAATAAAAATGCTAATTAATTGAGCTGATTATTTTATGTTGTATTAGAGGTGAAAATCCTACCTGCAAGTTGTTAATTTATCACACAACGGTCTGTACTGAAGATGCCTGGAATATTACAGTATTACTATATTTACCAAAATATTTGCAGCCGGATACATCAAGTTAGTTTATAAATAATATCATTTTATGTTTAAAAAAATTAATCCACCAAAGTCACGTCTGTCCAAGCACCTAAAAATTTTTTTGAAAAACCGCCCAAAAATTGCTGAACGCATTATTACTGAAATAAACATCATAAGGAACAACCATTCGGCTGCATGCCAACCATGCTTATGCAAATTGTTACTTTTTTGACTTTGGTCGATTAAAAAAAATCAAGGTTTTTTTGATTTTTTTATTGCTGTGGCTGTTGTCATCAGTATAGTTGCAGTGCAGGGTGTTAACAATTTAGAAAAAAAATTGCCGTAGGGAAATCAAAATTTAATTTAAAAAGTAAAAATAAATTTTTTATTGTGTACATATATGGTAAGAAATTTTAAATACTGTATCCATAATAAAAAATTACATTACTAGTTAAACTTGTGATAAAACATGATTAACAGTAAAGAAGAAACGATAGTGCAATAGAAGAAAAAGAATAAATAGCAAAAAAAACTAGAAACAAAATAGCTGAGTGCTCACAATTTTCTCAATGGTTACTATTTTTACAACCAATAATATACCCCCGAAAATTGTTGGGGGTACATTAGGGGTTGTAAAAATGGTAACCATTGGGTGAATTGAGTTGAAACCCATATTTTTGAAATCAGCGTGTTAAAAGCTTTAATATAAGTATAAACAGGACGGTATTACAATAAATATATAAAAATGACCCCCTAAAAAAATTTTGTGGGTACATTAGGGGTTGTAAAAATAGTAACCATTGGGCGAATCGAGTTAAAAATAATTTTTTTAACATTAGCGTGTCGAGAGCTTTAATATGAGTACAAACATGACGGTATTATAAAAAAAAAATCACCTCTTGAGAATTTTAGGGGGTATATTGATTGGTGCAAAATTGAGTAGCCACTGAACAAAGTTTAATAAACTATATATTTTTTAAATCAATGCGTCGAGAAATTTCATATGAGTATAAACACGTCACTTTAAATAAAAAAAATGACAAAATTACAAATTTTTAAAATTGGAGGTATTTGGGGGTATGTATTTGGGTCCACATACAAAATTATAACCTAAAATTAATATTTTCGCAATCAGAACGCATATAGCTTTTAAAAAAATATAAACACGGCTTATAAATAAGAAAAACAAAAAAATCACCCCTTACTAAGGTAGAAAGGGGTCTCTATTTTTGTTACCCGACTACACAGAACAAAATTTTTTATAGTTTTAAAATCAGCACGCCGAGAGTTTTTAAAATGATAAATTACTCGCCTATTATGTAGAGGGGTTGTGTCAAAAGTTAAATTTTTAGGAGTCACCCATTAGGGCATAAAAAATTTTTTTTGACTGTCATCAAAATATAGAGCATAAAATTCCGGATAAACCCCTCGGGTCTCAAACCTGTGGCTCAAACAGTTTTTGAGCATTATGCCAAAAAGTGCACTTGCTACCCCCATGCAAAGAATATTAGCAAAAATAGTAAAATTGACCCCCTTTAACCTCTCGGGTTACCCGACCCAAGTAGGTTACCTCTAACAAATTATATACTTTTGAGCTCAGGAAAGTATGGGAAATCTGCACAAAAATTTTTTGACGTAAGGGCCCATATAGTAAAAAGTTATAAATTTGGGTAACAAAACTGTCCCTAAATTTGGGGGGTTTTGGGGCTAATCCCCCAAAAAAAATTTTGAAAAAAATTTTTTTTCAGGAGGTAGCCAAAAGTTCAAGGACCTTAACGCAAGATATTCTCATATTGATCGCGGCGCGTTTAACAATTATAAGAGCTCAAACAAAAATTTTTTCGTCAAAATTTTCCCAGTATCGCTAAAAAAACAGAGAATAGGTTTAACAGACAAATTTTTACATTATAATATTGGAGAGCCCATTTGTCATCGATACTCGGATTTATATTTTTACGAAAAAAAATTACAAGGTTTTGGGTGATAGAGTAAAAATTTTGCTAAATAAGTCACAAAACTTGAAAAAAATTGTTTGTACCGCACTATTAGGGATTTTACATAGCTTCTTCTGAATATATAAAAAAACGTTTCCCAAATTCCGAAAAAAGGCCTTATAGCTGTAAAATAATAAACTCTGCGTTTTTTGCTGCTTCAGCTCCTATTATCAGTACTGAAATGCAAGATACGGTTAGTTCTGCGTCTACACATATACACTTATATTCTTTTGTTTTTCATTTACTGTACTCAGTAATCAAAAAAGTTAATTTTGTTTAGACATTGCTACGCATAATCATACAGGAAATTTGTCTATTTCAACAAGTATGTAAAACTTTCAGTAAGTTCAAAATTTGACACGCTATTCCTTGAGGTGCATAAACGAGTAATTATAGTTTAAATAACCCAAATCAGTTGGGCCACATAATACAAGACACTATAGATCCAAATAATCCAAAACATTAAGTTAAATTAATTTCAAAACTGGTATACATAATTCAAAAAGGAGCGCTGTATATTGAATTATTTTTTTCAGGTAAATATTTTCTAGGTAAATATTTTATCATGATTGTGACGCTTTTTATTAGAGTAACGACGATTAGTGTACGTTCAGTGTGTTTTGCGTAGTTTTCGACCCAAAAAGTTAAAGAGAATCATCAGTTGCGATCAAACTTCTCAGACTTTAATCTGAGTTACGTAAAATTCAAGGATTTGGATTCTGCACGTGAGACGCGATAAAAAAAATTAATAAAGTAAATGTTTATTTAAAACACAACGTTTCAAAAGAGTCATTGTCACAAATTGTAATATATAAACAAATAAAGCAATAATTGTAGTTAATTTTTGATATTATTTTTGTTAGTTTTACTTAATACATATTTGCATCAAAATTCTAAAATTGCATTCAGAAATTCTGGAAAATGTATATTTATTATTACTACGTCGAAAAGCAGTTGCTTATAGTCATAATTGTCCCAAATAAACAGCATAAATGGGAATAAAAAGCCGAATTTTTATCTAAAATTTTGCTTGGATTTAAGCTTAGGTTAAGATAGGAATTTTCAGTTTTTATAATTTTCAGTTTTAAATTAAGCTTTAAGTTCTGTTGGTTTTAAGTTCTATCAATCGTGCAATGTGTGTATAATGTCGCACACAAACAAAACATTACAAAAAGAAACAAATTTATAAAAATGGGAATTTATTTTTGTGGAAATCGTGGTCGTGGAAATTTATTTTTGTGAAAAACAAACTTTCATTTATGTTTATATATTTTTACTATGATTAAAAATTTATTGTAGGGTATCTGACTTAATTTCGGCCAGGCCTTAATTTCGGCCACCAATTTAGGGTGTTAGAAAATTGGCTTATTTTTAAAACACAAAAGAACTAGCACAAAAGTAACTGGATTAATGTTGAATAAAGTGTTGTTGCAAAAGTTTTTTATTTTTGTTATTCTGCATTATCAACATTTTCATACAAAATGCTTCGTGTTTAAACTGCATCAAATTTAGAACGAAGCAATATATAACCTTAAAATATCTTTTATTTAAGGCTCAAAGTTGTTAATTTTCATGTTTTGATATTTTCTTCAAAATCACTTTGCAATGCGTTTAACTAACTGCGCATTTTAAGATTCCGTTAATTTTGGCCACCTTAAAATTTAGGTGAAAGAACCTGCCGTTTTTTGCTGTTTTTAAATATCATCGTACTACCGTATTTATAAAGAATTTTTTTACTCGTTTGACTTTTTTTTGACGTTTTTTAAGCCAAAAATAAAAATTGAACAAAAAATACAAGTTATTAAAACTTGTTTTTTTAAGGTTTTAACATAATTTTTTAGTCTTGCTAATAACTATTAATGTTTGCAAACGAGAAAAAATTAAGTTATATGTACCAAGAAAAATACCTAAGGACACACTTGCTACCTTTAGAAATTTTTATTGTTCGTTGTGGCAATAGTTATAGCCAGTTTTTTCTAGGTGGCCGAAGTTAATGGCTCGCGCCTTAATTTTGACCACTATAAAAAACATTTTTAAACCTCCACTGATCTTTAACTGTAACAGAAATTTTAAAATTTTGCACAGGAATAACAAAAATAGCTATCGTTTGATTTTTAGACCAAATTTTGCGTCGATTGGAAAAATCAGAAAAAATTATCCTAAAAAATAAAAAAAGGTGGCGGAAATTAAGTCAGTTACCCTAAATCAGTTCAATTGCGAATAGAAAAAGGACAGACTTAGAAACCTTAAAATGATTTAAATAAACGTGCAAGTGTCAGTATCAATTATAATTATACAAAAAATTGACTGCAGAAATCTTAAAAAAAGATCTTGATTTGCTTTATAACAATTTTAATAGTTTTTAAACAAAAGTAATAAAATTATCAATAACAATAAAACTCTTACTATAAAACATCTTATTTTGACTATTTTTTGTAATAAAAATATACAATCCTGTGTAATATTTTTACGCCAATTATAAAACCGCGATTTATGTTTTTATATTTGTGATATTTTGTAACCAATGCAGCAATAAAAAATGATACTTTATTAAACAAATAAAACATTTTAATAAAATTTTATTATCAATCTAAAAAGTCTACCCATAGAATCCACTTGTTTTAATACCAATTTGTTATATTATAACTCAAGGACACTAAAAAAACCTTAATCACCGATAATTTTACAAATATAAATTAGTACCTATTGACGTTTCCCAGAAATTTTAAATCTAATCAATATCTATTTTTAAATATTATTAGATGTCAAAATTAATATAAGTTTTAAAAATTTAATGATTATTTCTTTCGCCGAACTGGAAATTTTCCGAATCTGCCAAAAATTTTTCCACTAACAATAATCTGTTAATCTTTTTATCACTCGACGTCAAACCCGACAGTTATTGATTTTTTTCTGCAGCAGGATGTTTGCGTTCGTCATATTCATTTGATTATCGAGGAATCGATAGATTAAAAATCGCTATTTAATATCAATATATAGACGCTTGAAAAACCGAATATATCGTCGTTACTACAGCAAAATGAGCAACAATCATTATAAAATACAATAGTAAATGTGACTCTTTCTGCAGGTGTATGGGCCCCATTTCAAATTTAAAATAAGTCACAGTCACATACATTTTATACAAAATTGTGGCTCATTTTACCGTAGCAAGGCGATCTATTCAGCATACATTAAACGGGTTCGTGAAACAGAGAAACGTAAGAATCGTTGGTGAGCTGCAGGACGGAAATCGACGGGTAGGTGGCGCTCTTGTCGGGATAGACGGCGCCAACGTTTGGACGGGCGGAATGAATGCGGAAAATTTCCAGACGCACTCCCAAGGCATCAGCAAGCAGCGCCTGTTCCAGCTAAAAAAAGGTTTAGTATAGTTTAATTAATTCATTTAAATTCAATATGTATTTTTTGTTATTTTGTATAAAACAAGATTTCTAAGCGCTGACTGCGAAACCGCTTAGTGCATACACAAAACGCATAGCAAAAACACCCGCAAAAAATTAGGTCCAAAACGCGTTGGATTGTAAAATAGTTACTAAAATCATTAATAAAAAAATTGAATTTAAAATTTGTATTAGTATGCTAGTGTTATGTGTAACTTTTGCACTAGCATTTTGATAACATAGCACTAGCATACGTAATACTAGCATACTAATACTAATACTGGCATACACATACATAATTCTAAATGGTTTAATTAATAAATAACTTTACAATTCTGCGCGTTTTGGACCTTATTTTTTTGCAGGCGTTTCGGATAAATAAAAAATACCACCTAAAACCGATCAAAACACTTGTTTTTAAAATGAATCAGCACGTTTTTTCCGTTTCTAATAAGGTTAGGATTTTAGATGAAATTATTTAGTGAATCTTTAATGAATAAATAAGAACAATCCAAATTACTTCATTGAAACATCTGTGAAGTCCGGCGTATCTTAGCTGTTCCATGAGATGTTTGGGAGTTGCGTGAAGAAAAAGCTCGGAATAGAATCGCCTACATGGGTACCTAGTGTACAGGGTGTGCTCGTACACCTCTAGGGCTTTTAGCACCATTAGTATTTTTAAAGCTTCCAAAAGTACCGGCCCTAGAAGTACCAAAATATGTTTAATTTTGAACAGTAAAAATATGCAATAAAATTGGCAAAAAAAGAAAATAAAACAATTAAATCCATGATATTTCAAAAGTGACTTTTTTCTTTTCGTGAATTCATTATACTTCTAGAGTTTATGAATTTTGCTAGAATCATAGGAATGTTTGAAAATGAAGCCGACTAACATCAGACATTCGAATTGAAATGACGTAATCTCCAACCTCAAAACAACCAACCAACCAATTTGTCTAGTCTGTGGCGCAGTGGCAGATCTTACGTCTTGCATAGTGAAGGTCTCAGAACCGAGTCTCCACTGAGACACACGGCATTGTAATAATATTCTTTGTTAATATTGTTATATGTAGTATTTGATTGCGCAATTATAGTGCTGAGTATCATAGGCATTGCGTATCCTGCCTTATGCGAAATAAATAAACAAACTTAACATAAACCAATCAATCACAAGCGACAAACGGATTTACTATAAATTATCTAGTTTTGTCTAATTCTTTTAAATCAATTTTCCAACACAAACATAGGTTTAATTCAGTAAACAAAATTGTGCAAAGCCATACAAATAATTAAATTGCATTTTATGTATTCTTAAAAACTCTAATGACAATAATTTGTGTTGTTTGTTTGAATGAAGAAATAGATTAGAAAAACCCCTAAGTATAAAATAATAATTTTTAATGGATTTGTTTGAAACATACGAAAAATACACATACGCAGATTCAGTTTTTATGTTTTGAACTGAGGGAAATGTTTAAGAGTTGTAAGCAGGCCGGTACTAAGTACTTATATTCGCGGCTCACAGTTCCTTGCTGACGGTTCTAAAGACCTTTCCACCAGCGACACAAATAAAAGAGATAATTATAAATCATAACTTATAGTTAAGTTAAACATAATATAACTAAAAAAGAAAAACCCTTATAACAGTTATTTTGGCCGCTGGGCCGGACTGGGTCAAATTAGAAAAATGACGGGCCGTGGCCGGGCCTTCAAATCTCGGCTTGCTTACAACTCAGTTTTCAACGCATGGAAATTCTACTTTTAATGTTTTAGTTAATTGTAAAATAAAAGCATTTCTACCTTTTTGGGAATCTTCCATCAAGTGGTATGAATCGCTTGTCGATACTGATTGGCAGTGTTCATTCTAAAAGTCAATTTAATATTTATAACACTATAAGATAATAATATAACAAAAGATTATAATATAATAAAATATTAGATAATAATAAAAAATTATATAATAATAATAATTTAAATAATAATATTTATAACATTATAAGATAATAATATCACAAAAGAAAATAATGTAATAAATTATAAGATAATAATATAATAAAATAACATTATAAGATATAAGACATTATAAAAACAAGTGCCTATCAGCCATTGTCGTCTTTGACAATAAATTAGGGTATTTTTATTAATACAATTTAAGTTTTATGATAACATTAGCGCAGAAATAAAATTTATATAAAATAATAAATTTGGGTATTTTTAATAATATATTCAAAGTTTTTTAATAGCATTAGCGCAGAAATAAAAACAATATTAAGTAAAACAGCTGTGGTTTTTTGAAGAATTTAGTCAAATGACGTATTTTTTAGCTATAAATGTAATCACAACCCTAATTCAAAACTATTTAACCCATTCCCTTGACAAATCAATGACGTAAGGCAGTAAATTCGTACGTTACTTTCATTTACAGCTTTACATGGTACATAAACAAGAGTATGACCCACTGACACCAATATAACACCCTGTTGAGCTTTGATTTTGAGAGTTGGTTTTGAGAGTAATTCTTTACCAAAGTGGAATAAATATGGACTTTTAATTTTAAAAACCACAAAAATTGAAGACAAATTCGTACAACTTAAATGGCACATAGTGTCATTAAATTATACAAAAACAAAATTAATTACTTTTAAAATTAAACTATTCGCGATAAACTTGTTTTAATAATATATATATATATATATATATATATATATATATATATATATATATATATATATATATATATATATATATATATATATATATATATATATATATATATATATATATATGTGTTACATCAACGTGACTCTGACTCATTTTGTTTATATTAGTTGTATGTTAAGATATAAAAAGAGTCACAGTTGCGAGTATTTTACGACGCATCTGGCTCATTGTGTCAGAGTAACGACGATATGGTGACTCACAAAATTCCAAAGCTCTCGCAAACAATTGACCATTGCATCTGGAACGTCATCTGAATTGAGTTTTTCAGGCAAATTTAACACGGAAATGGACGAAGAAGAAAATTTCCAATCGAGCAGAAATGAGCACCGTTTAATGCTGAGTAAAATAGCCTAAATTGAAAATTTTACTTTAAAAGAACATTTTATGCAATGAAATAATGAAAAGGTTATTAGCGGAAAAAGCTTAGGGAAAATGAAAGTTTTTCAAGCGAAATCGATTCCAATACATAAACACAGAAAATAATTCTTATTGATTTGGATTTAGGGTCGATGGAGCCTTGGAAACTTGGAGCTGGAACTTGGAGCCAAAAATAGAGAACTTGGAGCCGTAAGTCAAGAACTTGGAGCCGTAAGTTGGGAACTTAGAGCCAAAAATAAAAATCGTTAAAACGCTTACCTAAGCCTAAGCGAACCCTAAATCTTACCCCAAACGAATTTTTTCTTAAAGGTTCCAAGTTCCATTGCTCGTGGCTCCAAGTTCCATTGCTCGTGGCTCCAAGTTCCCATTGCTCGTGGCTCCAAGTTCCCAAAAATTTTCCATGGCTTCAAGTTCCCTGCTTGTGGCTCTAAAAACCCCGTACCATTGATTTGGGGTTCTTGTTACAGTTGTGATTTGATTAAGGTTTTTTGATTAAAAATGTGATAGTGAGTCAAACTATTTGTGTTTAATTTTACTGAAATTTTGGTGAAAATTGTAATCTACCTCCAAAACCTTTGACAATGATGTAAAAAGTGTGATTTTCTAATGGGCAAAAGGTTTTTTAAAATTTTATACTTGAAAAATTATCTTTTGTAATACATTAGAATTTAGCTTTTGTTGGACGAAATTGGGTTTCTCTGAATGGATTCAAAATTTCTGACAATTTTCTAATTTTGTAAAACAAACCTAATGTTTTTGACTGGATTGAAAAAACTGTTAGAAATTTTAAATTTTATGTTTTTATGTTTTTCACTAAATTTTTCTGTTCGAGAATTAAATATTAAATATTTCAACCTAAAAATGTAATTTTAAAAGTTTGTTAAGCAATTAAAGTAAAGGCAAATTTCTGTTAATCCGGGAATATTAAACACACGGAAATGAATTCGTTTGGTTTTGTTTTTCAATTTTTACCTTCTTAGTTTAATATCAGAGGGGTTGGATGAGAACTTCAAGAATATGAAGCTTAGGTTATCATTTTTAGCTTTCACAGCCCTATACTAGCAGCTTTTGTGTACTGTCTTGTCATTGTGATGGTTTTTTTTTGTTTTTTTTAAGTACTACTTTTTTAGAAACTCAAATGCTGATTATTAAAAAAAACTAAAAGATTAAAAGCTCAGAGTTTTATTAAAATTTACTGGAATCGAACACAAAATTTTTTTATTATATCGCATATCAAAGTAAATACTAAAAAGAAAATACCTCTGAAACGACAGAAAAACTGCTGCACTTGAAAATCGGGAAGTGCTGATGAATTAGGCAGTGAAAACAGGCCTTGAAAAAAGCCATCGTCCCTGAAACCACTTCCAAGCACCTTCGTAATCTACGTTTTTTGTACATTTGATGTAGCACCTAAACAGATACTCCACTGAATAAAAAAATTTATTAAAATTTTTTTTTGAAACTGTATTAGTTTTCAATGCGTCATTTAAACTTCTCAATGATATGCTTTATATTTTATAAAGTTGCTTCGTCAATTTATGCCTAATGTATTTTAAAAAAACTTTGTTGAATTTTTAAAATTACAAAATAAGTTTTTTAATCGCTTTAAGATATTGCTACGCTTTTTTGCTTATGTATAGTGTCGATATATTACCATTAATAAAATCAAATGATTAAAAACAAATAATTAAATGTCATTTGGATTATTTTTTTAATGTGTACAACTGTTTAATTGGTTAACCATTTGGGATTTTTTCTTTCAAAAACAGCTGCAAATCCGCAGAAGGGATTTCGCGTCAGTGCTGCAGTGTGTTAAACTCCGCGTCAGGGTCCAGCTGGTCGCCAAGTTTAACACTAAGCAGCGGTGACGCGGAATCTCTTCTGCGGATGTGCAACGAAATGAATCCCAAAGGGTTAATAATAGCACAGCAAACGATATAAAAATATTTTACTACTTTTCAAAGCACTAATACTCACTTTCATAATCGATTGATCTGAGGAATAGCGTTCGCGAGCGAAAACCATGAGATCTCTGCTGCCGCATGGTAATTTCACGTGTTTCACCCCCGACTGATCGTCTTCATCAGCGCAATCCGGCAGGGAGCCGAGCTTACTAGCGCTGAAAGGGGGTGACGCACTGTCCACGGCTGACGTTCCCAATCGCTCCCGCATTTCTTCCCATTCCAAACTAAGCTCGCTCACGGAAGCGGCAGCGGAGGTGGAAGGAATGACCAATTCCTCGTTGTTCAAATTTGGAGGCTCCTCCGGTGTTGCCTCAAGCTGGTGATAACCGCTTGTCTTGGATACTAAAACACCAGCAAACTTCTAAAACCAATACAGTGCTTGGCATTTTATAAATTAGAAAAAAGTCTTGCTATATTCCATAAATTATTTTTGGTTATAGTGTATTTTTTGTTCCCCCTGAGGAAAATTTCAAGGTAAGAAGTACCTCAGGGGTCTGTTTCATAAAAACGTTTGTAAATTATTCTCATTTTATAAATCTCCGCCTATTTTTTTAAAATACATGATAAAAGTTTTTCGACTTGTAATCCAGGGGGAGTATCTGCACTCAGTGCTCTGTGTTTATTGGTCCCGCCCAAGTCATTTTCTTTCCACTGACTGATCAATATTTCCGTGTCGTATATCGGCTATCATAATTTACAAAAAATAGGCGGAGATTCGTAAAATAAAAATTTACAAACGTCTTTATGAAATAGGCCCCAGAAGTGACTTGGTTTTAATTTTAGAATTTAACATTAAAAAATAATTACCTTGAGGTGAAAGTAAAGCAAAAATATCAGAAGTAGTCTCTGAGGCACTGCCCATATCTGTGGATATTGCAGAATCTCCTGTTGAGCCTTTTGTATTAGTGCGTTTTCTCGGCATCAATGGTGCTGCGCAGGTAGACAAATGAAGGTCGGAATTGTATCTTAAACATTAAAAAAAGTTATTTGTTGACTATTTTTAATTAAAAATCCACGGGTTTTTATTACAATAGAAAATTAATAAATCTTGCCACTTTTACAAATTTCCCTACAATATAAAAAATTAGAATCAGAATTAGATGTCTTCCCCGAACTTTTTTTATTACTCTATTACTTAAATATTTTGAATTGTAGTACCATTTTTAGTTTTAGTCATATTACTGGTTTCCAGTTAAAAAATGCTGAGAAAAAATAATGAAACTTTGATGTTTTTGGTTGCAAGAATCATTTTTGAATCTCAAACAACAGTTTTTTGTTGAACTCTCCGCAAAGATTTTTTAAGACGGAATATGGCATACTTAGGAGCGCTACTATTATTGATTATTTTCCTGAATAGTACACAGTTTTATTCATTTTTAACTAAAGATTGTTCAAAATGATTAAAAAAAATTTTTCAGGTTAGTATATCCCGCTAACTTTACATCTAATTCAGAACAGAATTTTATCGAAGTACAGTTTTCATTAAATAAGGCAGACTGAAGGGAGGTAGGAGGCAGGTAAAAACCTGCATTCTCAAACCTGCATTGCACCTCGTCTATACCGGGATATCACAGCCATTTAAAAAAGGCAATAATTTTTACCTCAGTCCATATGGATCAGAGGATTCACTGTGCATAGCAACATCAGATGAGCTTAATGGGCTTTCAAAATCGGCAGAAATTTCTGATTCGTAGCTTGTAACCATGAGCCTTGCAGGAACCTGAAAAAAATTGGCACAATTATTTAGATAAACTTTTATAATGATTGTATAGCGGTGGGTTTTTCTTTTAAAATAATTGTATAGTGATGGGTTTTTTCTTCTAATACAGGAAAATACATAAGCATATTGGATTGAATTTGCATGTACTAACTTCTAAAAAGACTCTTAATATACAATTAAAAATAACACATTTCACCTAAAAAAATAATTTGCGAAAAGCCACGAAAACACTTTTTCCACAATAAAATTCGAAACACCCAATGGGAAAAAGTAATTATTATTTTGAAACAAAAAATAATTGATTTGTAAAGTTTTAGTTCTGTCTTTTTCTATCCAATACCTAGTTTTATTTATTTTATTGTTTTGTCTTGCGAACCCTGAAAATAATTGATAATAATGTAAATATAATCAACTGATATAATACGTTTAAAAAATGTAAGTGTAAATCCAACTAAAAATAAAGATTTATAAAAACCTAAAATTTTTGATTTAAAATAAAAAATAATATTTAACCAAAATTTTTATGGGTTTGAATGCAAATAAAAACGTTTTTATCTTTATTACATTTAAGTTACACAATATATACTAAAAAAATAAATAACCGTAAAAACTTGCAGATTTAATTGTTAGAATTATTTTTTTAAAATTTTTTAATTTAAAAAATTTGTTTTTCAGGAACTCAACTGTAACTGCATTTATAATTTTGATAAAAAAGACTTTTATATGGTTATCCAGAAGTCTTAATTATATATGAAATTAGCAAAAATAGACTAAGTTGCAAAATAAAAACAATAATAGGCGAGGTTTGGAAACAAAAAAACTTAAAAATAATGAAAAATTAGAAAAAAAATTTATTTTACAAGTTGATATCGTTTTAAATTTGCAGTAATGCTAATTTGAAGTGCATTTTTGTCATTTTTATTTTTAGATTTTAGATTTTTATTTTTTCGTTTCAATAGCGTTTTTGTAAATTTATTAAATTAAATAAATTTGCGAAAAAAATCGCACAACAAATATGCGACAAATTAATAAGTGTTACAAAAATGTAAGTATGCCCTTCAAGATAATACCCAGCAAAACTTAACAAGCACAAAAAAACTAATAAAAAAATAATTTTTTTAAAAAAGTTTTTGGGATTCAAGCTTTTGTGCAATCGGTATGTAGCCAAATAAAAGTTTAGGTTATACCAAAAAACTGCAAAGTAATTGTTACTGTTTCATTTACAAAATTTGGATTAATGTGTTATTTTAGAATTTTCAGCGGCGATAAAAATATATTTATTTTTAACTCACTTGCAGTTGGAAAGGTTCATTTGTGATGCTAGACGGTGTTTCTATCACAGAATTGTTTACGCACTTGTCATGGACTTTGGAATTATCGTATTCATCCAATATAGTTTGAGAAGTCGGCTGAGATTTAGTTCCATTATTATTCTCCTGACGTGATTTTTCAGGATCAGATTCCTCACTCTTAACGTGTCTAGCTGAAGACACTGACGAAAAGTGAGGGGCATTGACTCCTTTCTCTTTTCTCAATGCTGGAAAACTGCCGGGTCCTGCATCCATGCTGCAGAGATTGTCCAAACTACAAAGGGAACCCACTTCAGAGTAAATGTCAGACGGCGCCACGATTACTGACTGGTAAAGGCTTTTAGAATCGTTGTAGCATCCGCTTCTATCTAGTAAGCCGCTAACTTCCATATTTAAACTCTGCATTTCCGTTTGAAGTGCAGTGATGTCCCCCTAAAGTGAAATTTTCATTTATTGTAGTAATAAAAAATATTGCCTTTAAATTTTTGAATGTTAAAATGTTAATAAATTTAGTTATAGGCAAATAAAGTCTAGCTAACCTCGAAAATTTCAGTATTGAATCGACTATTTTACAACAAAACCATTCAAAATTTTTAACAAAAGCGAATTAATAATAAAGATCAAAACCGCTATTTTAATAATTATTTATTAAATTACTTAATTTGGAACTCAAATGCAAATTTTTTAAGGGCTAAATTTGGTTAATTTTTGTATATTTCACAAAAAGATGGAATTAAAAAAATTTATTTGTGCTTATTTGTTTTTAAAAAAACGTCATAACCGGATAATTGTAATTGGTCTGCTTATGTCTACATATTAATTTACGAGGTCAGCCAAATATAATTTAACCATAGAATATCACTCTGATCATCACTGGTACTTTAATTTATTTTTTAGATGATTATTCTGCGCGGCTGCTGTTGTAACTGCTGTGACGCTTCTAAAGCGACGTTGAGTTTAAAATAGTTAAAAAATAAACAAATTTTGGTATAATCTTTAATTTTAAAAGTTTTTTGAAAATTATTTTGCAGCTTAAATTTTGATTCGAATGACACATTCTAAAAATTTCATTTTTAAAAACCCAAATATAGGGTAAATAATAATAATGGTCTCAACGTTTATAATGTAGTTTAAAGAAAAAAACAATAAAAATAGTTTAATTAAATAGTTAATATTAATTCATTGGTACTTGGCAAACTATAGAGATTAAAATTTAAAAAAATGTATAGTAACGAAATAAAAAAAGCACTTTAGTGGTACCAAGAATACATAATATATATAGAGAAGAATGTACCACTCAATACTAACTTTTGCTACTATGCTGGTTCCAACATGACGCAAAACTTGCACACCGTGTGCAAGTTTCTGCACACCGTGTGCAGGTTTCTGCACACTGGTGTGCAAGTTCCTGCACACCGGTGTGCATGTTTCTGCACACCAATGTGCAAGTTTCGGCACACCGGTGTGCAAATTCCTGCACACCGGTGTGCAAATTTCTGCACACCGGTGTGCAACTTTTTGCATAGGAAGGCGATCCAAACCTAATAAAAAATTTGGAGAATTGGTGATAATTAGACTTTTAAACTAAAATTAGAAAATTAAATTAAATTAGGATAATTAGATTTTTAGCCCTTTAATTTGCAGTTAGATTATAAAATAAAGTGATTTGTGATCAAAAACTAATCGGCAATCAAACAAAAAAGCTTCTTTTACATCCTCAAAATTTGTACTCTTGGGGCCTCCCGGGGGGATGGGTTTGCGACGCCTTAGATTGGCTACGCTCATGAAATGTGATAAAAATAAAGTGTTTATTTGAACAATAAGATTTTATTCATATTGTAAAATAGCCACAAAAAAATACAAAGAAGCAAATGCAATGGGTACAATTTGAAAGTTTTAAATAGTTTAACAATATACTGTGGTAGTGCTCAAAAATATAAACTTTAATTAGAGAATGAAAAAAAAGTTATTAAATTATTTTGCTTCGGCATTAAAGGAGTACATGGAATCGCTTAAAGGTGCCAACCGAGTCAAACTTTTTGTCTTCGATTTTTATCATTTTTTGTGAAAATCTTACCCCTGCCCCCAATAGCGCACAAAATTTTTTTCATCAATATATCTTCAGTGGTTCAGAAGATATGAGCCTCAAATTTAGACAATTTCGTACTTGAAATATTACTCAATGGGTATTACTGTATTAAAATTTTAAATTTTAAAATACGCATTCAAAGAAAGCAACTATTTTCTACTTTAATTTGATACCTTGATTGTTAAACTTGGTGCAATATTTGTCAAGATATTGCGTTTCCCGTACAAAAAAAACCCGCGAGTTATTCACCAAAAACACCAAACGACGGCAGTGGTTTGATAAAGTATGCCCAACATTTTTGCCTACACTTCGTATTTTTAGCAAAAAAATAGCGGGTTTTTTTTGTACGAGAAACATATAATATCTTGACGAATACTGCACCAATACTGCACCATAATTATTAGCTGATTACCTGAAGTTGTTCCAGGTTGCTCACTGTACCAACTCCTAAATTGCTGTTGGCAGCAATGGAAAATTCAGACATTTCAGACGGAACAGGACTGGTTAGGCTACGTCGTCTGCTATTGCTTTTAGAACTTTGTTTAAAAAGCCCGTTGCTGGAACTTTCAGAACCTATACCTACAATTTTTTCACTTATTAATTTTTTTAAAAAAATAAACAGGGCTCGCATTCTAAACTAACAGCTAATTCCGATAAATTTAAAATCGTATTCAGTATTAGTCACAGTAACATATGATTGTCTTTTGTTTTGAGTTAATTTGGTGAAAGACCGACAATTTCATACACCAGAAATTAAAAAAAAAAAGATTTTCCTTCCGAACGCTGGTATTCCGTGATTACCTTTTTAATAGCTTCTGTAAGTAGATAAATTGTTTTGTATTAAAACAATAGAAAATATTTATTTGAAAAAAATTAACCGGGGTAATATTGATTATTTTTCGCGTATATTTTACTACGCAGACAAACTTATACAGGGTCAAATTTTAAAAAGTTCGTTAAAATGCGGGCGTTGATTTTAAAAACTTGTATTACTATTTATTGTAAACATGTATTATTATGTTGGAATTTAAAAGGGAAATATTTTTCACATATAAAAAACAAAAATGTGAGAAAATTTTGTTTCAATTTTCAATATTGAAGAAATATGGGAAATAATTCGTCGTTAGTCCGACACAAAGAGTCACAATCGGTATAAAATCAACGTGATTCTGACTCATTTTGTTTAGATTAGTTGTGTGTTAAGATATAAAAAGAGTCACAGTTACCAGTATTTAACGACGCATCTGGCTCATTGTGTCAGAGTAACCACGATTATTATACCTGTGGATTCAGATTTTTGCAAACTGCTGAGTAAATGCTGCGCTAGCAATAGAGGATCGTGCTCGGATGGTTTTTCATTTGAAGACATCATAATTTGGAGAGTTTCTTCGGGTAAGTTTCCGGGGACTTGACCCGGAGTACAAATAGCGTCCCAGAGAAATTGGTGATGATGATCATCATCGTCATCGGAAGATGGGCAGCTGGTGACGACACTGCAATTTTCAACAGCAGGAACTATAATATTTCAAATTATTGTTTTGACTATGGTTGAATTAATCTGGATGATCGCGAAAATCAAAATGCACACATGAACGGACCAATTAAAATTGTGCGGTTATAACGTTTAAAAAAAAATAAATAAGAAAGCGGAATTTTTTTAAATTCCACCTATAAATAGTTTTATTTCAATATATAATGTAAATTACAAATTAGCATTAAACAAGACCTCAACACATCTTTTTAGAGTGCAGTTTATTTGCAAATTTTATATTCATTGGTAGCAACAGTTCACAGTTTTTAAACAACACATGTATTGATTCAATTAATGAAAAAAGTTTTCTAATGATTTTAATCTAAGACAAAAAGTTCCATTATATACAGTGTATTGAAATACACTGTCTGACACTGTGAAAATGAGAATACACATTGTAACAATAAAAGCTGGTTCATACTTATCCAAAGTCTCAAAAAGACAAAGTACAAAGGACAAACACAGCTGTAAAAATATCCTTTGAATTTTGTCTTTTGGACATTTCGGATTGTTTTTTGGACAGTTTGAACAATAGAAAGGAAGTAGCATTCATACTTGGCTCAAAAGACAAAATGCAAAGGACATTTGGATTGTCCAAAAAAATACTTTTACTTTGGATTGTCCAAACATTGTCCTTTGGACACTTTGAACGAAATATGAACCAGCCATAACCCGGTAAGGACGGGGGCCTCATTTGGGAAAAACCGTTTTTACCTGCCTCCATCAGAAATTTTGCTTCCTCCTAACTGCCTCCTACTTGCCTCCACCCTGTCTCCTACCTGTCTCCACCCTGCCTTCTACCTGCCTCCGAGGCAGTTTTAGTTGCTTCCTATCTGCCTCTTAACTTGTATATGCTTCAACATAGGAGCAGGGCCACTTGTGCCTCCGAAGCAGTTTTACCTGCCTCCTACCTGCCACCTACCTGCCTCCACCCTGCCTTATACCTGCCTCCACTCTTCTGGAGGTAGGTTCAAGAAGCGTCCTTACTAGGATAACATACTAGAATAATACCAACCTTTCCATAGGGTATTAGGCCTTTGACGCCGTATAGGTGTGGGTGAGGCGTCCGAAGAAGAAGTGGAGTCTGAATCTTCGTCGCCGGCTCTTTTCTCTTGGTGGGCATCTCTCAGCCGCTCCAGGTGTCTTCTGGGACTGGCAGGCAGGCTGAGGCGCTGTTTGCAAGCCTCCAAATCCGTCCGCTTCTTTTTTAACCGGGGGGTGGAAAGTCGGCTGTTATTCTTAGTATCGTTGTTGTTGTTGTTGTAAAGATGATGTTTTATGGGGGTGGAGGTGTAAACCTTATGTTTTGAATCGGGCAACTCCGGAAGCATCCTGGGAGCGAAAATAGGGCTAAGCGGATCCTAAAATGTAATTAATATAAATTGTTATAATAACGTATCTAACGATTATAAAACGTGTATGATATAACGTAGAAACACAAGCTAAAATTTTGTTTTAATTTATTTTTTGTCCTGTAATACTTAATAGATATTTCAAACCAAAAAAAATCTCAAAAAATTGACACTTTTGGTTTTCTAGCCAAGTAAAAAAACGTTCTTTTAAACATGATTTACACTTTTGGTTTTTTATTGATTTTTATTTATAATTTTGTATTTAATTTAAGTTAAGCTTTATTAGTGGTCATAGGCCTGATTTATAAAAACGTTTTAAAATTCTCCGCCTACTTTTTGTAAATTAAACGATAAATGATATACTGGAAGACAGTTTATTAACTTTAAGAAAAAACCGATCAGCGCAAATCAAATTCTTCGCAGAGCGGAGATAGTCCACCTCCTACAAGGATACAAGTCAATAAACCTTATCAATTATTTTACAAAAAATGGGCGGAGATTTGTAAAACGAAAATTTACAAACAAACCCCAGGAAGCAACCAAATATTTTAATGAAAGAAGCCTTAGGATTGGCGGCTTACATACTTCTTGGGAAGGAAGGAAAGTTTCTCCGGTCTGAATACTTTCCGCTTCTTCCTCTGCATCCGAGGACCACTCATCATCCGCCAATATATCACAGAATTCCTCCAAACAGTATGGCTAAAAAATAAAAATAATATATTTAATTAACACATGACTACCCAGTACTTTCAGCCATAAGTAAGAATTTTAAGTCATCGTAAAATTACTGAATAGAGCTTAAAAATGATTTTACGCTGGGTCTAAGGTTTTAATTAGCCTTTAAATATATAGTTACAGGTTTCATAGTTACAGTTCTAAGCTCATTCGCTTTAAATTTTTCAAATAGTGGCTGGACAAGTCCATGAAGGTCCCAGGATATCTCACTTAATTTCGGCCAGGCCTTAATTTCGGCCTTAGTTAGGGTGTTAGAAAACTGGCTTATTTTTAAAACACAAAAAACTAGCACAAAAGTAACTAGATTAATGTTGAATAAAGTGTTTTTGCAAAAGTTTTTTATTTTGTTATTCTGCATTATCAACATTTTCATACAAAAAGTGAATTTTTTGTGATTTTCTTAATTTTTGCTTTATGTTTAAACTGCATCAAATTTAGAACGAAGCGCACTATATAACCTTAAAATATTTTCTATTTAAGGCTCAAAGTTGTTAATTTTCATGTTTTGATATTTTCTTTAAAATCACTTTGCAATCTTTTAACTAACTGCGCATTTTAAGATTCCGTTAATTTCGGCCACCTTAAAATATAGGTGAAAGCACCTGCATTTTTTTACTGTTTTAAAATATCATTGTACTACCGTAATTATAAAGAATTTTTTTAGCTCGTATAACTTTTTGACGGATTTTTAGCCAAAAATCAATATTCAACAAAAAATATAGGTTATTAAAATTTGTTTTTTAAGGGTTTGACATAATTGTTTAAGGTCCTTCTAATAACTATAAATGTTTGCGAAAGGGAAAAAATTAAGTTATATGTACCAAGAACAATACCTAAGGATAAATTTGCAACCTTTAAAAACTTTTAATGTTCATTTCGGCAATAGTTATAGCCAGTTTTTTCTAGGTGACCGAAGTTAATAACTCGCGCTTTATTTTCGGCCACTATAAAAACAAAACTTTAAATCTCCAATGATCGTTAAGTGTAACAGAAATTTTAAAATTTTGCACTGGAATAACAAAAATAGCTATCGTTTGATTTTTAGACCAAATTTTGGGTCGATTGTAAAAACCAGAAAAAACTTATTCAAAAAATAAAAAAGGTGGCCGAAATTAAGTCAGTTACCCTATATTTTTTCTGTTTTTTTTCCATTTTAAAATTGAAAAAAGACGATTTTCTACAAAATTGAGTCAACTTTTGCCATTGAAAAACTATCATTTTTGCACAAAATTGAATAATTTGGTAAATAATTGTTTATTATATATAAAGTGTTTAATTTTTAATATTTAAATATGTTTCCTTGAAATTTTAAATTAATTTGTTGTTAAATAGTGAAATCAATACTGCGATTCCTCGAAGACCGCTAGAGTTATTTTGGTTATAAAATGTAGTTATGGCATTACCCTTTTAGTATTATGGTGCGTATAAAAATTGAAGAAAAAAAAAGAATTCAAAAAAAGCTGAGCAGCTGAGTGTGTACTGTAACTCTGAAGCTTCGGATATAGTTTACGTAAAATAATTTGCATACAGCGTGTTTTAATTTGTATACACCGTTAGCAAGCTTTAAAAACCAAAAACTGCTTCAAATCTCAAAGCTATGGGGAACATCACTGTAAACACTGTTTTGAAATGTGTGAATTTCTTTTAGATGAGAGATCTAAAAAGTCATTATTATTTGTACAATTAGGGTAACTGACTTAATTTCGGCCATGCCTTAATTTCGGCCACTAATTGAGGGTGTTAGAAAATTGGCTTATTTTTAAAACACAAATAAACTAGCACAAAAGTAACTGGATGAATGTTGAATAAAGTGTTTTTGCAAAAGTTTTTTATTTAAGTTATTCTGCATTATCAACATTTTCATATAAAAAGTGAATTTTTTTGTAAATTTCAGGATTTTTGATTTGTGTTTAAACTGCATCAAATTAAAACGAAGCACTATATAACCTTAAAATAACTTCTACTTAAAGCTCAAAATTGTTAATTTTCATGTTTTGATATTTTCTTCAAAATCATATTGCAATGCGTTTAACTAAATGCGCATTTTAAGATTCAGTTAATTTCGGCCACCTTAAAATTCCCATAAAAGAACCTGTTTAACACGATTTGCACCATCATTTGTACGGGTGGGGTTACATAACAAATAATTTACTAGTTTATATTGAACTATGAATAGCCCGGAAGGAATTTCTCAAAAATAATATAGAAACACATTAAAAAAGTCAGGTTATTTTCTTGGCGGAGGAATGATTCATATGGTAAATATAATAAATAAATATCAATGTCAATGGGGTTTCCCACCTAACACACCACTTACCACGATATAGAGTACCAATGCTTCAAAAAGTTGTGAAAGTGAATTAAAACAAGTAAAAATGTAGGTTTTCCTTTGGAAGATGATTCCTAAGAATTACGTATAAACATCTTGGAGTGAGTAATACAACCCCAATGTAGTTAACTATCAATAAACCGATATAGATTTCAAAGATATCAAATACAGTAAAAAAACTCATATTTTCTTGAGAATGAGAATATGAAACATAAGATAGAAGGTGGTGTGGAATTATACCCCTTTAACTTTTTAACGTCTTTTATTCTTTAATTACAATTTTGTTTATCTAATCTTTTTTTTTTTATTTGTTTTTTTTTTTTAAAACCTAAAAGGTGGCAAATAAGGGATTTTTTTTTCTTTTTGTAAACATATAAAAAAACTATAATGAATAAAATTTTTACTATTTTTTTAATTTTTTAAAAAAGCCATTTATGTTAAATATTTTTTTCACCAAAAAAATTCAACAAAAAAACAGTATAAAACTTTTTTTTAAGTTTGACATAATATTTAAAGCTCTAATAACTATAAATTACAAACAAAAAAACTAATACCAAGAACAATACCTAAGTAAATACCTTAAAATTTATTTTCTTTAACAATATTATCATTTTTAGTGCGAAATAAAGACGCGCTAACTTCTGCCATTAAAAAAAAGTTAAACCTTCACTATTAATTAACAGAATATCAATTTTCACTGAATAACAAATAACTATTTTTTTTTTAGCCAAATATCTTATTAAAAACCAGAAAAAACTATCAAAAAAATAAAAAAAGACCAAATAGTCAGTTACCCTAATATATCTTACGTAAAAATAATTTGCATACAGCGTGTTTTAATTTGTATACACCGTTAGCAAACACTATTGAAGTCAAAAATCGAAACGGTGGATGCAAATTAAAATACGCTGTATACAAATTATTTCTTACGTTGAATTGATCGATAGAGGAGGTACCTTTTCATGTGTAGGAGATGTATTTTCCCAATTTTTAACCCGGAGTAGCGATGAAGACCAGAAATCTGGACCCAAATATTTCACACACAGACGGTAAGCCAAATACGATCCGATTCCTACTACTATCAGAATCCCGCTACTTCTTGCTAAACAGAAAAAAGAAAGATTATTTCGTCTTTACTCTAATATAACGAGTCACAATCAGTTTAAAATGAACGTGACTCCGACTCATAATGGTTACGGTATCAGGTATTAAAAATAAAAAGAGTCACAGTTGCAAGTATTTTGTGACGATTCTGACTCATTGTGTCAAAGTAACAACGATTTGAAATTATAGATAAAAGCATATAGAAAAACATATAGATTAAAATAGTCCTGCGTAAGGTTACGGATCAATATTTTAATTTTTTATTTAATATACATATATTAAATGTGTCAAGTTCAAATGTGTATTGCATTACCACTTTTTTGAAACTTTTTTTTAAAATGTTTGCGAGTTAATTCAGGCATGCTGTTTTAGTTTAATAATAACGTCATATGTCACTTTTCAAAACCTTATACTTTTGTTAGTTTTTTGTAACAAGTTGGGTTACCTGATCTATTGTTCTGAACAAACGCCAAAATGTTACATTATCCATTTGTTATAAAAACATTTGGTTTTTTAAATTTTTTAAAGACTTGAAATCTAAGTTTCCCGAGGTTTTAGAAAGAATAGAACTGAAGTATTCAGATTAACCCTGAACAAACTCAGAAGCAATATCTAGCCAACATTAAACAGCTTAAGTAAACAGTTGGCAATTATTCTCATATGTTGAAGGTCTCTAAAACTTTTTACTTGTTTACAGTATTGTAAGTTCAAGTTATATGATTTTTCTACACTCTTAAAATAAACTAAGAAAATTAAATTAAAGTGTTGATTTTTTACTGGTAACTTTAGATTTTATGCATATATTGCAATATATTAAATATAGCATTCAATATTTTAAGTATAATTCTAACTAAAGTAATATATCCTTTTAACTTTATATTATTTATTAAAATGATTCAAAGAAAAATAAAAATGTTAAAACATAACATATTTTCATATTTTCAAAATGGCGATGACAAGATAGAAAAAATCAAAGAAATTCAGTGTAAATAACAGATTATCAAAAGATTATTTGTGGCTTAATACGAAAAATGCGGGTATCAAAAGTCGTATATCCAATCACGAGTCACAGGCTCACAGTCACGGGTTAATTTTCTGTTGACTTTAATTTTTTTCTTTTTTAATCCCATTATTTTTCGTCACTCAAAATGTGTACCAAAATTACAGGGTAACTACAGCGATTTGGGAGTAATCCAAGTTTCATTTTTTATATCATATATATGACTCCAGCCCATTACAGCATTAACCCGGGATTTTTTAAATAACATTAACATTAAATTGGGATTAAATAACATTAAAGACGGGATACATTATATTGGGATTGGAATTTCAAGCCTTTTTGTATGGTTTTTAAGCAATCTTACGACAATTTTTTATGATTTGGGATTGGAATTTCAAGCCTTTTTGTATGGTTTTTAATCAATCTTACGACAATTTTTTTTTGTTTTTTTTTGCGTTTAATTATAATGTGACGACCCAAAGTAAAATCGAAAATAACCAGGCGCTGAAAAATTTAGACAGCCAAATTTATTGAAAAATTTGGGCGATACAGGAATTGAGCCCGTAACCTCCAAAGTCTACTCTGGCGTGCTATCCATTACACCATAGGCCGGACAAAGAAAGGGGAAAGATAATCGCCTTTTATTAACGCTTGTACTTTGAGTTTTCACGGAAGGGACATATACGCGGTATGTTTCACAATAACAACTAATTTTTAAGTACCCAATTTTAAAATAATATTTTTAAAAAACTAATGACAAACAACATGAATATCAATCATATTTGTAATACTCTAATTTTCTATAATCAAAAAGCTTAAATCTTTTTACTTAAATCTAAAAATATCTAAATACAAAAAGATTACAGTTTCACGTTTTTTAAAATCAGATATAAAAATCTTAACCCTTAGTTGAGTGTGAATAAATCCCGATTAATGTTTTTATTTTAATCCTAGGTGGATATTTCCACCCTGCAGTACTGTAATACTGCCACCACAATTCGAATAAAAAAAAAGTTAATAAACCAGATATTTGCAGGAATAACTTTAAGCATTGTACTACAAGTAAATTAAGGTCAATTAATATAAAAACACACAAGTGAAAAACTAAGCACATGGAGGACTATTAATTTGATGTTAGAATGTTGATTCAAAAATTATTATATTCACTATAAACTACTGATTTATTGTTTTTTAAATAATCTTGTAAACATTTTACCTTCTTTCTGTCCGTCCACTAAAATCGAGACCACCAGTTCGTACTTGGGACAAAATCGAAAACTAGCTGAGATCATAGTATAACAGAGTTGCGATGAAACAAAAATAGCGTATAATCAAAAAATATATATTAGAGCCACAACCGTAAACTGTATAGAAAACCGGTAAGGCGTAAGCCGTAAGACGTAAGCTGGTAAGCCGGCGAAAGCGGATTCTAACACGGTGATTGGCACCGCCAGCGAAAGCTAAAGGTGACGCTTTTCGTCGGTGGAGTGCATTTCTGTGTTACAAAACACTTGTGCACTCGTTGGACAAAACCTCAGTTGTTTTCATAAAAAACTTCACTTGTTTTCATAAAAAAATTCCCTTTGACTGTCGACAAAAAACTTCACTTGCGCCGAGTGTCTGCCGAAAAGAACTCGGTCCGGTCACTCCCCGGGCATCCCGGGGACGCGCTGGAAACCGGTCAAGAACCCGACGGAAGGATTTTCAAGATTTCGTGGCGAGAGGAGAAAAAAGCCCTGCGAAGAGTTTTCGTCTGCAAATACAAGAGATAATTTTATTTTACCGCGAGTTCACACCCGGCCGTTCGCGCGATTTTCACCCTCAGTTTCAGTTATTCCCAAACACAAAGTCAACAAAGCGAAAAAAAAGCTAGCTTAAGGGTTTCAGTATATTACGAGGCTAGGCGGGAGCCAAAAACAAAAGCGTAAAGAAACACTCGGAGGAATAAACCTGGCAAACTGAGAGGCCCACTGTGTGCAGCTGCTCAAGATTATCGTAAAGTGATTCCCCACGCCTCGTGCAAACCGCAGACATATGCTTAGAAATATTTACCGAGAAGCTGGTCAATATAGAATAAAGAGAGGTAACTTTCGGTAGCAATTTTATCGCTTTAGATAAAATATATGTTGATACTTCGGGTTCGTGAAACAAAAATACGATTCTCCCGAGAAACTATCGCGTGGAAAAATAGTTTTAAAGCAACCAAACGAAACATAAAAGCCCAGCTTAGTAAATAAAACAATTTTTATTTAAAAATATGAAAAATTGAAATATTGACGCGTTTGAAATTTATTTTATTTAGATACAAACAAACCTATTGATCATTATTTTAAGCTCATATTCGACATTTAGTGAGCAGGAGATTAGTTGTTTTTGGATGTATATATAGTTGCTTCATAACAAAGCAGGGTTTAGGTATTCGCTTGCTTCACACTGGAGAAAAAAGAATTTCATGGATTTTTTTTACCACATTTTGTCTTATTCAGGTTAGAGACAAGCGTTTTAATTAACCTGTTTTAAAGAAAAAAAGTAAATGAGGTAACAGTTTAATGTTTCATTTAAACAAAAAAACCTTTATTATTTTAAATCTGAAGAATCTGTAAAAAATTCCAAAAAAAGAAATTAAGTCAATCAAATGTCTAGTCCGCTTATTCTGAAAATTTTATAGACATAATGAAACATAAATAAAAAACACGCATAAAAAACTTAAGCCTAAATTTAGCCAAAGCCTAAATATAAATTTTTGGTTACGCGATTGTTTATAAATAAAAAGAAGACATATTTTTATTGTAATAAGTGATGAAAAAAACTAATTTATACAACCAATCTAATTTTTTTTGGGGGGTATACCCGACCCCCGAAATTTGGGGCGGGGGGATGTGCTTTAAAATTTTTTGGGGGTATACGTCAAACACTTCATTTTTAGCGTTTTAGTACTGGGACCCCCCAAATTTTAGGGGGGTGTCCGGGGTACTCCCAAATTTTAGGGGAGGGGTGTCGACTATAGTCAGGATTTTTGGGGGGTATAACCCCTCAACCACCTGCCCACCTAGTAGTACGGCTATCGAAGCTGCCTCCGATAGGATGAAGGCGGATAGGGGGCAGCAAAAATACTCTTGAAAATAGGTAAGAGGCAGGACAGAGGCAGTCACAACTGCCTCGGGGGCAGGTTAAAGGTAGATTTCATTGTCTCCCATGTTAAAGCATATTATATGTGAGAAGGCAGGCAAGAGACAGCTAAATCTGCATCAAGGGCAGATAGGAGGAAAGTCAGAGGCAGGTAAACTTTGAATGGAGGCAAGAAATGAGGCAGGGTAAAAGCAAGTAGGAGGCAGCAAAGACAAGTAGATTTTTAGTGGAAATAAGTTGAAGGCAAGTAAAAGGCCGGTAAAAACCTGTCTTCCACAATGAGGCCTTCCTTCCTTACCAAGATTCATTACCAGGACAGGACCGTTTGTTCAAAGCTTTGACAGTTTTGCAGTTAAAGTATTCATCGGAAAACAACGACATTGGCGTTGGTTTAGGGTCAATGGAGCCTTGGGAACTTAGAGCTGGAACTTGGCGCCAAAAATAGGGAACTTGAAGCCGTAGGTGGGGAATATGGAGCCGTAAGTTGGAAACTTCGAGCCAAAAATAAAAAAAGCTAAAACGTTTACCTTAGCCTAAGCAAAACCTAAATCTTACCTCGAATCAGTTTTTTCTTAAAGGCTCCAAGTTTCCATTGCTTGGCTCCAAGTTCCCAAGAAATTCCGAAGGCTCCAAGTTCCCTGCTGGTGGTTTTGAAGACCGTTCGGTATTTGGTATTTGGCAGAAGACGGGTTTAGGGTGGATGGAACCGAGGGAACTTGGAGCCGAAAATAAAAAACACTAAAACCTATACCTAAGCCTAAGCAAAGCCTAAAAAAACGTCAAAAATTTTTCCGACGGCTTCAAGTTGCCTACTTGTGGCTCTAAAAACCCCGTACCTTGGCGTTTGGTTTTTGGCAAAAGACGGCTGGTGTAAATCCAACCGTTAACACAGTGTTTTCCATTTGATTTTTTTAAAAATGGTTTAAAAAACCTTCAGAAATCATTAAAATATAAATTAAAAAATCTTAAAATATAATGAGATGCAATTAGTTATTATAAATAATATGAAAACGTTTTCTTATAGATTGAGAAAAATATGACCTTAGTTTTTTATTTGCAATTACACTGACTACTTCAGAAAAAATAAGCCACAGCTTTTGCATAAAGTGTTTTTAAAATTTTATTGCACCTATTTTGTGATATATCAAACAAATTGCATTTGCATGTCCTTATGTAAATTAAAAAATCACATTTCTATTATTATCTTTACCTTTTAATTAACATGTTACAATTTTTCTCACTGAAACGCGTAAAACCAAAAAAAAAACATTAAAAATAATCTTTCAAACTTTTTTAATGCAAAAAATAATGATTAGACAAGAATGGTGTCAATTTATAACATTTTTTAATTGATATTTAATCAATCCCCTGGCACTCAAATCAATTTCAATCAAAAGAAAATATACAAATAAACCTTAATAAAACGACTGTCGTTCTAAATATTATACTGTCAATCTCAACACAACCTTTGCATTTTTTCTCGCGAAAAAGGTCTATTATGCAAAATTTAATGATATAATTCAATCATTTAATTTAATGAATTTAAATTTTTTTTTCCTGCAATTGGAGGCGTGACAATTATACAGCATACAAAGTATTCCAAAAAATTACTAAAGCACAAAAGGTCTTTGTCACTAAAAAAAAGTATTACGTTTAATTAATTGCTAAATAAAACAAATTTTTTTAAAAGCCTTTATTTTTATTTACATTTCAGCAAATTTTGAATAAAAAACATTTACGAGTTTTTTCATTGAAGATCGAAAAAAAACTCAACATTTTTTAAACAAACAAAAACACAATTTATTTATCTTTTTTTTTAAATTTTTTTCATAAAAAAAGTTCATTTAACAGGTTTTTCAGTCACTAAATGATATATAGACACTCTGATAATGTAAACAAAAAATTATTTACCCTCAAGTTTGGTTTCAACAATTGAATTTTATTTACTGGCGTTTCGCCCCGATATTTAGATCGGTTTTCCAAGTTAACAACAGTATTGTTTAAATGATATCACCACACAGTATTTGTTCATATAAATAATCATTTTTTTAATTTCAAATCATTAATCAATTAAAAAAATCTTATTTCGTACACAGTGTAATTTTTAATAATATTAATTATAATCGGGTGGTAAAAGTGTCCACGGTTCACCCACATTGCATACTATAATTCCAAACAAAATTTAATTTGATGATAATACATAAATACAATTAATACTGATATTTTTATTTCGAAATTTTGTTTTAAATCTTTGTAATCACCTTAAATATTTATATTTTTATGCTAAATATCAAAAAATTGTGACTATATTTAAAGTAAATTCTATTAATAATTTAGGTTCTAGTCCTAAAAAACCAAAACTATCGTACATAGTACGAAAGTGCGGTTTCTGCTGTTGTATTAGATTTGTAAAAGATTAAATTTAGACTTAGACATAGGTTTTAGCGATATTAAACCTTTGGCTCAAAATTTTCAGGCCTCAAACTTTTTAAATTCTTATTTCTTAAACTACACAAGAAACACATGCAATTAAAAAACTGTTAAAATTTTTTTTAGATAATTTCCATTGACAAAATTACACCAATTTTTAATTCCAAAAACAAAAAAAGGCGTGAGTTTTAAGTTTTTAGGGATCAAAGTTAATAATTTGGAATAATTTTTGTCACTGCAAATTGTCCTATACAAATCTTGCAGTAAACAATTGGATTTCAATTAAGCTTATTGACAATTTTTAAACTGCTATATCTTAACGAGTTTTTATCGGATCAATTTTTTTTACATACTTCTTGAAATTTAATAATAAGATCAAGCGAAATATTAAAAGTCGATTTACCGGTTAAAAGTGAGTTTTATATAACAACAAACAAATAACAAACAAATAAATAATTGTTGATTAAAGGCTTTGTTTTTAAAATAATAAAATATTCAAATGTGCTATAAGATTTAACGGGAGAAGTAAATACAATTTTATTACTGAATAGCGCTTTGCACAAGGTATTTCTTTTAAGATTATTTAAATTAGCGAAACAACAGTGCGCGACGCTGAACAAAAGACTCACCCTTTAGCATTAGCCCTTAACGGCTCTGTCAGTACCTGAGTTTCTAAACAAAAGAATGTAAATACTTAATGGCAGCAAAAAATGCTTATTTTACTGCGTAAAGCGCTAGAAGTTGTCCGAATTTCTTTGTTATTTACTGGAAAATTTATGCAGCGAAACCAGTTTTTTTTTGTTTTGTTTTTGTTTTAATATTTTTTTATCAAAGCAAATATCACCAAAAAATTTTAGGTTGATATATTATTCGTGAATTTCATACCAAAAATTGCCTTTAACTTTGCCTTAATCTTAAAACTTAGAGTTTCAATCATCAAATTCTAAACTTATTTTTATTATGAAATCAGGGTTTTTTTATTGGAAAACAGTTTTTTATCTGCGTCTTACCCTTATTTAAGAAAAATTTTGCTGCCTTCTACCAAACTCTACAATAACTGATATCTTTCTTCGAGCTGATTTTGCCCTGCCTGCAATTTACAAAGACAGATTCATAAAAATCAGAAAAATGATCTTTTCCGTTATAAAAAGAAAATAAAACGAGGAAAAGTAAAATTCACCGTTACTTCTAAAAAATAATAATTGATGAGTTATCGGAATATAATTGATATAAAAAATTTTTCAAATAAAAAAATTCCTAGTTTTTGTTAATATCAGCTACATAGGAAGTTAAATATTGAGTTGTAGGCATACATTTTAAATGCTGATAAGTTTTATTGCAGCATACAGCACACACATATGCATTAGTGATGTTCCTATCTTCTAATATCATGCTCCGGAGGTCCGGCCAGTTAAAGCGGAGGAAGCTCCGGAGTTCTGCTCTTTAAGTGAGCAATTTGAAGCTTATTTAAGCTTGAAGTACATTTAAAACTACTCTATCCGTATTTGTAAAACCATTTTAATTGTTTTCAATAATTTTTGGAAAAAGTTTAGTTTACAAAATAATTTCGACAAAATAATTTATGCAATCACTCTTTAATTATTTATGAAATTCGAAGAAAAATAGGGCGGAGCTCCGGAGCTCGGAGCTTTGGGGAACATCACTATAGGTCGTAGCTGCGGCTCTCGCTTTTTTGTATACTCCAATAATCGCTCAGAATTGTTTTTCGTCTTCTATATCGACTAATCAGTGTAATGGTAGCAGAAATCATGTATGGGCACGCTCCCAACTTTACTTGAGGTTGTAAAACCCGAAATAAGTTCGCAATTTCGCGAGTACGTATGCTCATAAATAATCGCTCAGAATTGTTTTTCGTCTTCTATATCGACTAATCAGTGTAATGGTAGCAGAAATCATGTATGGGCACGCTCCCAACTTTACTTGAGGTTGTAAAACCCGAAATAAGTTCGCAATTTCGCGAGTACGTATGCAGTTTCACAGTACGAATGCTTTCTTTTACGCGTGGAGACCACTGGCCAGAAACAAGTTAAAATGAATCATTTTACACTGTGCCGTTAAAATAGAGGGCAGCAAGTGTTTTACGGCAATCTTAAATGTCAACTTGCCACTAAATAATCTTAAACAAAATCGATTTTAAACGTATAACATAACAAAATTTAAACAAAACCAAAAGCGTTGATTACCAAATGCATACATATACAATGGACTTCTGTACAATAAAACCAATTATATATAAAATAAACTTATATTAGCAATGAATTTTTTAAAGTTTTCATTAAAAACAGGTAAAATGATTGTGTTTTTTTTTATAAAAAAGGCGAAAATTAAACCACGCCTACGTTCTCAGCTACGAGTTTTTTACCTTTAGTCTCTTAGGAATATGGTCAAATAGATGTTGATGGTATTTCACAATAATTTTTTCTCTTCAAAAAAATGACAAAACTAAAAAAACTAATGTATATTGCGTTTTTTTTTAACATGATGCGACTAAATTAGAACAAAATCCCGTAATCCCGTTACATTGTTTTTCTTTTGATTTAAGTGTGAAAACTGGAGTTGTTTTTTTGTTTCATTTGATGTACTTGTAAAACTAAGAACAGGAAATTGCTTCACATTTTTTATTACTAAAAACTTATTGTAAGGGCCTTTTTACGTTTATAAAGACGTTTTCGGTAGACAATACAGGTCAATTAATACACCACATAGAGTAGTGCATTTAATTTCGGCACTTTTCCGAATTGGGCATTTTTGATTTTGGACTATATCTTTGGTAATCCTGAACGGAATACGACGTTTGATAGCTCAAGTGAGAGCTAACTATATGTAGATGACTGTCGTGAGCTTTTTATTTGTTATGTTATGATATTTTCAGGTGCAATTGTGTGATTTATAAAAAATAAAATTGTTACTCGATTTTAGAATATGGGCATTTTATGATTACGCAATAAATTGGTTTAAAAATTAAACTGTCCTGGTAAAATTTAGTCTATTTTCCGAATTTTTAGTCCCCGTGGTTCTGCGTTGCGTCTGTGGTGAGCAATTATTATAAAATAAAATAGTGTAATTTTGGCACACATATTGCTGTAGGTAAAAACGGGTTGAATTAAGTGTTCGGGTGTTAAATTCTAGTTGTAAATAGTTAAAAGACAACGTTGAAATGTGTAGGGGTCATAGCAGTGCACTTAGATTCTATTAAGGGGGTCCTTATAAAAAGTTCCGAAATTAAATGCACTTTTTTTCCCAAATTTTGCTCATTTTGATACCATTTGGCATTTTAGCTGTAACTTTTGCCAGTTACACGTTGAACAACTAGTAGAAGCATAAATTAAAGAAAACTGTCTGGGGATAATGATAGACTTTTAAATTTTTGAAAATGATGATTTTTTGACTGAGAAACAATCAATTGTTTGTAAAGTGCCGAAATTAATTGCATACATTTAATTTCGGCAATTTTCCGTTTTTTTAAAAACTGATTTAATTAAGTAAAAAAACAACTTTTGTACAGTGAAACTTTTATGACGTAACGCAGTATTGTGAAAGCTTCAAAATGAGCTATCAAACATGAAATTCGGGCCATACAGTGAAAAGTTACATCGGAAAAACGAAAAAGTGCCGAAATTAAATGCACTACCCTATGCCGGTTTAAGGTTCCTGCAGCCGTGGAAACTGGGAACTGGGACTTGGATAAAAGTTGAAAACTTAAAGTCGAACGTTTAAATTCATAATCAGAATTTATTTCTTAGCCTAAGCCCGCAAAAAGACTGCAATCTACAATTTCTGTGAAAGAAGTGGGGGGGGGCGTGCAACTACCCGTCTTGTGCTTTGAGTTCGAGAAAAAGACGCATGTAAATGTAACTGATAAAGTAAACTGAAAAGATGAATAATTCAACGTCTACAACACAACATTTGGTGGGCTACAGACTATACGGTGACGTGCAAAATCCCCATAAAAGTAGTGTAAAATCCCCAGGGCAAAATTCACCATAACGTGGTGCGAATTCCCCATGACAATCAGAAATGCGTTTGCAAACTAAAATGTGTTAAAAAAACTAAATTTTAATCATAAAAGCATTAAAAATGTTTTAATTTTTCCCTAAACCTAAGGAAAGCCCTAAAATCAAGCGAAATTTTATCATGATAAAATTTTGTACTTTTTACCAAGTGTCAAAATTTAAAAGAAATAATGCACCACTTTATGGGGATTTTGTAACGTTTATGGAGATTTTGTCCTGTGGGGAATTCGTCCATGGGATTTTTATACGGAGCCGACTATATTGCGGCTAAACTAAAATGTGCAAGTTCAAGTCTTGTATCACCGATTTGTTGGTCAATAGCTTTTTAAGATGAAAACAAGGAAATGTTTTACCTTCTTTCTATGTAAAAAACTAATAGTTTTGTTTTGCCTTGCATTTCTAGACATAACAAGCCAAGCCGTTTTCTATTATTATACCGCAACACGCTTTAACTGGGATTGGATTTATTGTTTCCAGGCATGACACTAATTACACGTCTGAAAAGCAACTACAGCTAGGTTTTGTAAATTGTTCCCTTAACCCGTTCGGGTGATTGCCTTTTTCCCGGTTACCACGCTGAAACTTTCGTACTACCGTGGTAAAACCTTCAATTTGAACTGTTTTTTCAACGCAAAAAAAGTTTTTTAACTTAATGGTAATATTTTCGATTACTAAAAATTTAATTTTTTTAGTTCACGGTGATTTATAAAATTATAGCATTTTAGTAAAACATTTTAAATAAAATCAGTAAAAACCGTTTGTTCTATAAAACTAATTGAAAATGTTTTTATTTATTTATATTTATTTCGTTGAAAAATAGGAAACATACATAAGCTAGTTAATACTGCACTGAAATTGTATGTACTAAAAAGAAAAAAAAAGAATTCACACTTGATAACTGAATGCCAAAACCTGACTTCACATACAACCCCTAAAAATTCATACATATACTATATAATTTCACAAAGTGTTTTTTGTTATTAAATACTTTTAAATATTTTTAATTTAAATTCAAAACTATTTTAGTATGATTTTAGACTTATAATTCCTTAATAAACAAAACATTTTTTAAATAATGTGATTTAATGTGATGTAATTGTGTTCTTGTTCCCCAGTTTTCAAATAAGGAAGAAAGAGAATGAAAACAATTCTCCCATATTTCCCTCCAATTTTGTGGGTTCGTACTCGCATATCGTATTACTAACTGGCCTTGCTAAAGATAAAATCTTTGCATTCATTTAAAATCAATAAAGACAAGCGAAGCTCTTAACAAGCGAAACTTTTAGAACAATACCAGGCACCCGCTCCTTAAAAAAGTTTAAGCTTGTAGCTCGCTTGGTAGTTTAAGAATTTCCAGCTCGCTTGGTTATCTATTTAAAACTTTTATTGCGTGACACGGCAGAATATCATAATAATCATATATTATTTCTTTCTTTCTTTTTTGCATTTTTAAAAACAGACTAATTTTACATTATAAAGATAAAACTATGTATACATGACTTCAAGCTTAATATAAGCAGAAAATATGTTTAAAGTTATTTTATCCGTATCCACCGTTAGGATTATTTTTTCCATTTTAATAAGTTTAAAAAATTAGTTTAGAAAAAAAATTTTGACTAAATAATCCATGCATTACTGTTTAATTATTTATGAAATCAATACAAAATAGGGCGGAGCTCGGGAGCTCCGAAAAAAAAGAACGTTTTGCTCTAAAGTTTCAGGAAACATTAACAAGTAATTACAGCATGCTTACTGTTTTGGTATGCTATTAAAAATTAAAAACCTTAAAAAAATTAAAACACTACACATTAAAAAATTAACTCACAGAGCTTTTTGGGTCATCTTGCAAGCACACGAATAAAAAATTTTTAGAGATATTTTTGTCGGCTTTGATATTGGCGATTGCTTGTTGCACCCGTTAATAAAGTGCATTATACACAATATAAGTTTGACGGTATAAAATAATTAATTTGATGTTGACTTTTAAAATAATCCACCAAGGACAATATAATTTTTTTGTAGCTGATTATGTTTATTACAATTAATTGAAAGTCTTTGTGCAACAAAAGCATGAAAAACCAAAAATTATAGATTTTAAATATTTTTTCATCTGTTTGAAGAGTAGATACTAATCCAAAAAAATTGTGCATTTATCTTGATACCTGGCACAACAAAAGTTACCAAATCAATTCAATTTTTCAACTTGTCTCTTATTCTTTATCGCTAGGATTAAATAATAATTTTAATATTTTTTTCCTGTCCAGACCGAGGTTAAACTTAAAGGTTAAAGCTTAAATGTTAAAATTAAAGTAATCAGCAATATTATAATACAGCGTTTCCTTCTTTCATTACTCCCTACGTGTCCGTGGAAATCAAAATCAATCTAGATGGATACAAAAAAAAAATTGTCGTAAAACGACAAACATTTCTCCATACTGTTCCCTGTTCCGCGTGGCGAGACTTGAAACCATTAATAGTAAAAAGGGTTCCTGGGACTGGGAGTGAGAAGAGTAAATGAATTTCGAATCGATCCCCAATCGCAGGGAGAAAACTATTACGGCGCGACTTTTTGTCGGGGCTGAACGTGAGCCCTAAGCATAGCTAATCAGCTATTTTTGCTCACGTAGGGCGCTTCTTCTAAATGCGATGAAAATATTTATACGCAAAAGAAGTGTTTTTAGCTTAAAGCTTTTAACTTTACCAACCTTAGTTATTAGAAAAAAAGAACAATTAAAAAATACATTTTTCTAGATTGAGCATCAAAGCATAGTAAATTTGTCAATTGGTTCTATTTATTGTTTAGCATTATGACTGATTATCAAATTTTAAAATATAGTTTGGAAATATTTTTACAATTTTCCCGTTTTTGCTGTTGGTTATTTATAATTTTTTGATCTATACTAACAGTTGGTTTGATTGTTTATAGCAAATAAATTCTGAAAATTATTATCGTTGATTGTGTGATCTATTCAATTAAACATTCAGTGATGCAGCAGTGGTTAAAACACGATAAAAATTTTAAGTTTAAATTTAAATTCTATATTTTTCTGTTAATATACAAGTTTTGTATTGACTTATTTTCAAAACCTATTTTTTTGTATTATATCTAAATTTTTGCGTCATTGTATTGAACAATGATTTTTATTGTCAATGATTAATAAATGAAAAGTAAAAAAGTCAATGAATATATCATTTAACAACAATAATACGAGTGTCAAACAAACGCGTTATTTTTTTCCTAAGCCTGAGCAACACCCTAAAGTAAAAAATCTTTATAGAGATAGTTTTTAATTAATTGTGTATTTTTTCCTGAAAAATACTTAAAATGAACAAATATAGATCTTTATGCTTCAAGGATCTATGTGCCTCGTGAATATTTTAACTAGTGGATTTAGTGATGCGCTCTCAATAGATTAGTGATGGGCAGTTCCGGTTCCGGATGTTCCGGGCAAAATTTGGAATTCCGGTTCCGGTTCCTGTTCCGGATTTTTTTAAGAATCTCAATATATGTTCCGTTTTCTGTTCCAGATTTTGGGAAAATCTCAATTCCGGTTCCGGTGTTCCGGGGGTTCCGCAGTTTCGCCCATCACTACAATAGGCGACTTATACTTTGTCGAAACAAGCAAATTTCCAAAATTGTTTGGGAATGTTTTTACAATGTTCAAGTGTTTTTCTTGTCGGCTATTTTCCAAAAAAATGTTCTTTTTTGCCATCTTTCTTAACGACAACCGTGATCAAGATAAACTTAATTTTACTTTGAAATAATAAATGTTTTAGTAACTAACACGATAGTTTTTTTATTTTAGCGCACTTTGATTTTTGCAGGAAAATTTAAATATTTCACAATAAGATTATTCGTACTAAGATTTAAAAAATCATTCTCCGTGACTGCGGAACCGGTAGAATATTTTACAATCACCAATCGTCACAAAAGCAAGATTATAAATAAAATTGGTTACAAATGTATTAAGACGGTACTAAATAATACTTGTTACGTATCAAATTTAACAAATATTACAATATTGCTAATCATTTGTTAATAATATCTTTCCCGAGTTTTAGAGGTCACAATGTTTCTACAGCGCTGATTCTACAATCCTAATCCAGGGAATTTCGGCGTTATTACGGCAAAATGAGCCACAGTTCGTATAAAATATGTGTGTCTGTAACTCATTTTAAATTTAAATCAGGACCCGATTAACTACAGAATGAGTCACAGTCACGTGTATTTTATAATGACATTGGATTATTTTGCCATAGTAACGACGATTTACGGGCCGGAATAGGTTTTTTATGATAATTGAATTTCAACAGCAAAACTGAAAAAAAGCAAATATTTTTCTCGGGAAATTTATCGTTTGTTTTAACTCCGGAAAACTTGCTAACGAACCAAATAAAGACTGTCTGCTGAAATAGTTTTTTTTCTTTGAAAAATTGATAGATTATTCAAAAGCGAAAACACTTAGAAACAAAATATGTACATAATATGGTGACATTGATTGACACTAAGGTTAAAGCTATTAAAGTCAAAATTTAATAGCATATTTCATTTAACTGAACTATAATAATATGAAGCAATTAAATTATTATTATGTAAATTTAGTTTCAATGCGTCTAAGTATCGTAAAATTATGTTCATTGTAAGTTTTTGAATATCTTAATCTTAAATGTCGGTTAAAATTAAGATCAAGGTAATAGAAGAAAAAAAAAGTATTGTAAGAAAATATTACACTACTTAATTACGATCTAAACATTTTACGAAGAAACAAGTGCAATGCTGCTATGGTATCACCGAAAGTATATAACATAATGTTATATATTTTTGGTAGCATAATGCTTATAATTTTCTTGTAAATTTCATAAATTAGCACTTAATTTAAACATCAAAGAAACAACAACCAACGAGTTATGCGAAATACATAGCAAAATAATTTAAATAATTATACGTTGGGATAAAACCGCACAAACCAGTTAACAGCGGTCAATTAATAAATCTTTAACCCGTTTTTGTAATCCACTTTATGTGGTTCACCACAAAGTTAAAATTATAAAGATGATTTCACATACACCAGAAAAATTATCTAGGTATAAAAAAAAGACTTTAGCTCTTGTATACTACACCGTTCGGTTGGTAAAACCTGCGTAAGCCCAATCACGGCAATGTGTCAATCAATCAATGAAGGGTTATTTTTATGGTTATAGAGGGTGGAACAATGGAAAAAACAACTCCCCGACATATTTTTTAACAAATTTGTTATATTGACCGCGATTAACAAATGCATATTTTAAAATTGATAAAATAGCATCTCCAAGTCTTGATCAGATTTTACTTTTAAAAAACAACAGGAAAGGTATAACACGAAAAACAAAACAAAGCTAACGGCAATAAAAGCAAAAATATATATAAAAGGAGAAGTGAGACACTTAACTGCTTAAAAAGGAAGGTCCCATTTAAATGAGATCCCATTCACTATTTAAATGGGACCCCATTTAAATGGGACAAAAAATCGAAACCTCCCATTTAAATGGTACCGGGCTGGTACTCACCAACATTTTCCGTCCGAATTTCAGAAATCCTAAAAGTAAAATTCGATATATCACGAATAAAGCGGAAAAGAATGTAGTTTGTTAAATCAAAACATGAAAAATAATCGAACAAAAAAAGCTTTATGTAAATTGTGAAAAAATTTAGATATGTTTGATCGTTTAAAATGACAAAAGCATCTTAACTCTTCCGTATTTTGGTGCAAAAATAACCAAACACCAAATTCAAATAGTATCTTGATCGCGTTTTAAAGCACAAAATTAAATTTTTATCGTTGAAATGAGTACTAAACAAGTTTTAACTATTTTCTTAATGTATTTCAGAAACCGAGTGGATTTCGGTGACGCATTTAGCACATTTGTGCTGAATAGAACAATTTGATCTTCGGTGTTTGGTTATTTTCGCACCAAAATACGGTGGAGTTAAGATGTTCTTGTCATTTTAAACTATCAAATACATCTAATTTTTTGTACAATTTATACAAAGCTTTTTTTGTTCTATTAGTTTTTATGTTTTCATTTAACAAAATGCATTCGTTTTTGATTTATTCAAGATTTGTCAAATTTTATTTTTTAGGTTTTTAAAAATCCGGAGGGCAAATGTTGGTGAGTACCAAGCCCGATCCCATTTAAACGGGACCTTTGTTTTCAAGCAGTTTGCTCTAAATGTCTTATTTTTCTCATTTATTATATATTTTTGATAAAAGTACGATTGCCTGAAAGAAAAGAAATAAAAGTTTTAGTTCTACTAAAAAAAAGCTGATTTGTAATAGTCATTTGGAAAAAAAAGTTATACGATCACTTTGAAAGCGGTTAAAATATAAATTCCTACTTTATAACAGCGCAGCCACCAAAGTTACTAATTCATAAATAGTTTGACAGCTATTTTCTATGAATAATGTTAAAGAAAAAAACGAATTATTTTAAAATAAATCTGCATATTAACACCGAAGAAAGGCGTGTAGGCGGTACCGGATAGAGAAAAAATGAAGTCGTTACCATGAAAAAATGAGTGATAATCGTCATAAATTTTTGTCACTGTAACTTTATTTATCGCTTAAAACACAAACAGTATTTATTTATTTATTTATTAAAATTCGCATAATGCAAGAATAATTGAAGCGTAATTTAAAATGCAATGGGTAGGTATCCTTTTGGTTAAACCTGATGGATTTAATTAAAAAAAGATACATAAACATTATGAATCAGTGACACGATGATTTTATACTGATTGTGACTCTTTGTGTCGTAGTAAATGACGACTTACTCAATAGGGAGATGGTGCAATCGTAGTAAACTAGGACTTACTCAATAAGGAGATGGTTCAATCAAAGTATAATAGGACTTACTCAATAAGGGGATGGTGCAATCGTAGTAAAATATGACTTACTCAATAAGGAGATGGTGCAATCGTAGTAAACTAGGACTTACTCAATAGGGAGATGGTGCAATCGTAGTAAACTAGGACTTACTCAATAGGAAGATGGTGCAATCGTAGTAAAATAGGACTTACTAAATAGGGAGATGGTGCAAAATCGTAGTAAACTAGGACTAACTCAATAGGGAGATGGTGCAATCGTAGTAAACTGTGACTTAATCAATAGGGAGATGGTGCAATCGTAGTTAATTAGGACTTACTCAATAGAAAGATGGTGCAATCGTAGTAAATAGGATTTACTCAATAGGGAGATGGTACAATCGTAGTAAACTGGGACTTACTCAATAAGGAGATGGTGCAATCGTAGTAAACTAGGACTTAAAAGGGAGAGGGCAAGAGAAACAAAAAAATAATAAGATGTGCAATCGTAGTAATAGGTTAAAAGAAAGATGAGCTAGAAAAGGTATAAGGATAATAGGAAAGATTTACTCAATAAGGAGATGGTACAATCGTAGTAAACTGGGACTTACTCAATAGGGAAATGGTGCAATCGTAGTAAACTAGAACTTACTCAATAGGGAGATGGTACAATCCTAGTAAACTGGGACTTACTCAATAGGGAGATGGTGCAATTGTCCAGAACGAAAGCGATTCCCACATGGCTGGAGTCGAAATTCCCGAAGTTGAGTCGGGCCTCCAGAAGAATGTCGTTGGCGAGAGCGTAGTTTTGAGAAGGATACAGTTTGGAAAACATAATATCTTCAGCGGGTTATTTTCTTCTGGTATATCCTCCTCGGCGCGCACACTGGGAACGGCGTCCCGTGTGTATTACATATCGTCGACAGTGGCCTTAAAGAAAAGAGCAGAAGTGAGTTTGGAAATCAAACTGCAGCTTTTAGCAGAAGTGCAGTGTGTCGGAAAAGATTTGTGTTAGAGATGATTTTGATTAAAAGCCTTCAATATAAATCAGATTTTAACGTTGATTTAAACGAACAGTGACAGCCATAAGATTTCCGGTTTAAAAATATTGAAAATTAATTATTAGTTATCGTATAAATATTTAGCCTGAAGATTCTTACTTGGTGCCAACCGCAAAGTGACTTAGCTAATTTTGCGTTCGCAATAAAAATTATTTGTAACTCGAGGAAAAACTTTTAGACCGCCAAAATAAAAAAAACAAAACAAAACAGGGGTCGCATTCTGACAAAACACTTATATTTACCCCGATAAATCCATTTCAATTAAAATAAAACAAATATATGTATTGTAAATTTATAATACTGCTGCATATAATTTGTGTTTCTTTCTGGCGCCGCAAAATCACCTCGCACAAAATTAAAAATCTTTTTGGTCGTATTTTATTTTTTATTAAATTAATCCTACAGAAAAAAATATTTATCCATTTCTTGAGTTGGATAAATTTTTATCCTTAAAAAAATAGAAGAAATTTATCCCGACATTAACTTGGATAAATTAAATTGATTTATCACTCGCATCCTAAAGCACCTAAAAAAATTATCCCGGGAAACTTTTAACCGCGCGTCAGAATACCAGCCCCGGTTCTTTTCGAACTTAACAAAATATAGGCAACTACGATAGTCAAAACTAGTGATGTTCCTACCCTCCAATACCATGCTCCGGAGCTCCGGCCATTTGAAGCGGAAGGAGCTCCGGAGCTCCAGAGCTCCGTCTCTTAAATGAGCTATTTCAAGCGTATTTAACCTTGAAATATGTTCTAAATTATTCTACTTGCAAATTTAGGACTTTTTTAGTGTTTTTAATAAGTTTTGAAAAAAATTTAGCTTACAAAAAACTTTTGATAAAATAATTTATGTTATTACTTTTTAATTATTGATAAAAGTAGTACCAAAATAGGGCGGAGCTCCGGAGTTCCTAAAAGCAGAGCTCCGCTCCGGAGCTCGGAGGTCCAGGGAACATCACTAGTCAAAACCCTACCATTTAAAAAGAAATTGTTCAGTGTTAAAGACCTTGACAGATTTATGACCTTATAAAATCATTTTTAGCCAATTAGAGCTTGGAAAAAATTACAGATCTTTCATTCATTGGAGATCCAATTTTTTACCAAGCGCTAATTGGCTAAAAGTGATTCTAACAGCTCCTCCCACAACCATTCCCACAGAGCAAAACATATATGACGTGATCACGAATACTTTATGACATTTTGAGGGTCCTTAAAATTCTGACGTGACTGATTAATTAATTGTATTTTTTTATCCTTTTAAACATATAAATGTGTTTTTTTATGTGTTTGAGTATCAAGAACAACGCAATATATCTTTGATGTTTTAGTTAAGGATTTTAATAATTCTTTTTTTTATCTTAAAACTTAAAAGTACTGTCATCGAACCAATAATATAATTCTGTAAATGTAGTCGATACGTTTTCAAAACATGTTATAATCCATTATTGTTATTCAGGTAAAAATCAAGTGGTTTTTGATTTTCGAACTTTGCGTTGCCTTACAATGTATATTCAATTGCCCCCATAACTTAAAATGTAGGTTGGAGCGAGGTCTTTTCGAGAACAATAATAGTATGGGTTTTTGATTCAGGGTTAGATAATTTTTTTCTTAAACAGACCAAGTAGAATAACTGGCTTAATTTCAGCCAGCTTCAATTTCGGCCACCGACTGTTATTTTTGCAATACGCAATATTATGAAATGAACTGCACATGGCTAGATAGATGATATGACCAAAAATATATAATATAACAAAAATGTGCAACTCCTATATAAAAAAGTACGGAAAAGGTGGCCTTTATAATGAGCCTCTCCATTTAAATGGCACCCTCCCTCCATAATAATGGCTTTTTAATTCAAAGGAATATGCCATTCGCCTACGTCACTTTACACTAAATGCGCGCGCATCCCGCAAATGAAATAAAATGTTTTTATTGATCCGCGCATATTTGTGCTGAATAACGTAGGCGAACAGCATATTTTCCCGCATTAAAACGGCTACTTTGCCATTATTATGGAGAGTGTCATTTAAATGGAGAGGCTCATTATAAAGGCCACCTTTTCCGTACTTTTTTATATAAAAGTTGCACATTTTTCGTTATATTATATATTTTTGATATGACCATCTATCTATCCATACGCAGTTTATTTTATAACTTTGCGCAATGCAAAAATAACAGCCGGTGGCCAATAATTAAGGCTGGCCCAATTTAAGTCAGTTATCCGAATGTTTTCAAAAATTTTAACGGTTTCGCTATTATAATGTAAAAAATGAGAATAGAAACCGACCGTTGAGTAGTTCAAAACGCTAATATTAAACGTAAAAATCTTTCGGAATCCATTAAAAAAATTCTGCAAGGTAAACAAAAAACATTTTTGAAAAAATTTTAGTAAAAAAAAATCTATATTTATATGACAAAAAAATAATAAAAGTACAAAAAACTAATGTGTAAACCAATTTGATTAATACAACTTATTGGAAATATATAAGTACACATTATGGAAATTGTGATAAAGCTTTTAGTTGTCATCTGTCATTAAGTAGAGTTATGGGTTACCAGGTTATCAATCTTATCAGTATAGGCGTCATAATGTAAATAAATATTTGTCCAGTTCTGTTAACATAATTTTATGTTAGATTTTATTAAAAAATAACTAAAAATTGTTCAGAATATATTCATTAAACGGAAAAATCAACGAAAAATTTAAAGGTAAGTCTTATGTCTTAATTATTGTGAAATCATTTGGAGCTACATAGACTATACACTGCGGAAAGTTTAATGTCAACTGACTTGTGCAAAGTGTAAAACCTAAAATATTATTAACATTTACATTTAAAAATAAGAATTTTTGTTTCTTTTTTTTTACAGATTCTTTTGTGATTTATTTGTAAAATTCAATTTTAAAACGTTTTTGTTTAATCCTGGATCTAGAAGTTTTAAAATTTTATTTATTAGGTGCGATCAAGGGTGAAAAATTTTTTCTAATATCCATGACTTTTGAAAAAATTGTATGAAAATGTATTTTACGCTAAAATATTTTAACAGTTCAGAAACTATAAATGATTGTTTATAAATCGGCAAAAAATACTTTTAGGATATTCTGAGCAATTGTTTTGACCATATGAAGAAAAATTATTATAAACATTTGCGTAACCGTTTATCTTTTCACTAGTGTGTATAATTATACCGCAACAAAGCTAGGTAATTGGTAATTATATAGTTAAAACCTTACCATATAAATAGTTGCGATTGGGCTTGGTGTTGGTAATACTTGAATTTCATTAAAAATATAATCGGTTTAACTTATATGTTAATAAAAAGAAAAAAGACGTAACCAGTTTTTTTTTAGTATATTTATTCTGACATGCTAATTTTTAACAAAATATTTGTTTTGAAAGAAATTTTTTAGTTATGAAAACCCTTCGAATTCGAAAATACTTTATATACTTTATAAATATATTTTAAATAATTTTTCTCCACTAATGTTACATAAACCAAATTTTACATAAAATATGAAAAAAAACATATTTTTAATTTTTTAAAAAACTTCTTGATTAAAATGGAATTTATGTTATCTTTAAAAACTGCACAAAAACAAACGGGAACTAAAAAATTAGTAAAAAATCAAAATGTGAACACAAAATACAGAAAAAAATTTCGATTATAAATTTTGTTAAGTGTTTTATTTATGGTTCAGCAGTGAATTAGCGTTATGTGAGTACTAGAAAGCGTGAAAAATTTTGTTTTAAAATGACTGATTTATTAAATCATATTAAAATGCATAAAAAAGTATTATTTTATGAAAAAAATTTTTTTAAAATATTAACCAAGATAACATTGTTACTAAGGTTTTTCATTAAATGTCAAATACTCGCGAAAAAATAATCATTCTGACCGTCAGAAATCTATTTCTCTAAAAAGTTAGCTTCAAACGTTAAAATAATATTTTTTGAATAATGTAGAAAATAAGTAAATTTATTTTTATAAAATTAATTCAATGCTGTATTAATGAACGATTTGAAATGTTATATTTAAAAAAATTTAACCTAAATTAAAATAAAAATAAAGAGTTATTTTGTACGTTGTATCCTTTTAGCATTTTTTCTGCTATCCTAAGCCTTATCCGACAGCTATATTAATTTTCAATTTACAACGAACAACAGTTGGTTGTAAAAAATGTTGAAAAATATCTTGATGCTAATGTACTTAGTATTAAGTTACACTTAGTTAAGTTCAAAAGACAATATTTTTTAATCTTAGACAAAGCGTTATGAAGATTTTACTAGTTTTAAAAAAAAAGTTTATTTTAAATGATATTTAAAATTCTTTTTTCTAAATTACAGCTAAATAAGACGCATGTAATTTTTTGTCAAAATTACAGTTAAATAAAATGACTGTAATTTTTTTAAAAACTTACAATAATTATTGCATTTAAAAATATTTAACACCGGATTATATTTACTTAAATTTGTAAAATGAATAATATTTTAAATTACTCATTAACCATGGTAAACTTTAATAGCGGTTGCTGCTCAGAAATTAACCAGAATTGAAGCTTAATTTTTTTATAAATTTTAGGAATAATCCCAAAAAA
>JASAMX010021333.1:0-15353 GCA_030248175.1 Microlaimidae sp. YZB2_3 | reverse complement strand
TTATGTACTTCATTCATTCATGCTGCTGAATGTCAAGCTTGCAGTACTGGTTTTCAATACTTTCTGTACCATTTATGGGCTTCCCGCTCCAGCTGTGACTCGCAAAACGCCCCCACTGGGCTTGCACCCTCTCAATGGATGGGAAGCATTACATTTACAGTCAAAAGGGTCAATAGGGCTCCCCGATTTGTTAACCTTGTCTTCAACAAAGGACGAATCCTCTCCCGGTGGGGGTATCTCATACGGTGTAACATACCGCCTAAGCCTTTGGGTTCCAGGTACTTCTTTCCCTGGTTTACAGTACACTTCAGGCCGAAGTCGGGTGCCTAACCTCTGGACCCAACGCCTTCTCTGCAGATTGTAGTACCTATCAGCCCTTTCGCGATTGACTGACATAATACGGTCATAGGCGTATGGATCCATGTCATCGTCCACAGGGATGTGAGGACTACCAGGGGCGCCCAGAGGTACATCCGCGAAGTACACCCCAGAGCCAAGACCTTGGTCGAGGTCTTCTTCTTTCATGGGGTGGTCCTTAATAACCACCACATTGTCCTCATCTCCCATGCCAGCTCCTCCGGTGTCCTGGCTATTGGCAGCTGCTAACAATTCAGCACTAACAATGGGGGATGCAGACACGGAGTCATCCAAAGCAAGCCCCTCCGCGACGCTAACCAGCAGATATATAACTGGAAAACAATCAGCGTAATTATACTGCCCAGCAAAAATACGTTCCTGGACCTGCGCAGCAATCGGGGCATCGGTTGTGTCGAGCAACTCTACACTGGCATATGAAATCACATCACCAAAAGTGTAGGAGTGCGACATGTGGGGTAGCAAGGCAGCCTCTGTATGCGGAGGTTCCCCCTGATTACTCATAGAACTCCCCCTTTGCTCAAGACTGGCATGTAGATTGCTAGTTTGTCGGAGTCGGTTCTGCCTTGGTCCTGGATCTTTCGGCAGTAGTTCAGTCATAATAAGTTTACTTATCAGAATTCGTACAGAGCTAAAACATGGTACACAATTTAGTAATGTTGTTTGTCCCGGGCGATTATAGCCAGAGTTTTGCGCTTTAGCTGCCAAGGAGCCTGTCCCGGGGGACCCCTGCATCTCAGTGTTAGAAGTTCTGGGGTCCCACACATGAGACAGTCCCCTTTCTGCATCAGTGCTCAGCCCAACCGTACCCAATGCTGTCAACATACCTGCTGCTGTGGTTCCTTGATTAATAGATTGTGGCGCGGTCGGTAACCACAACGCAGACACAGCCATATTTGTCGCAGGGGATCCTTGACCCTGAAAATTATGACCTGGGTTAGCGGAACCATTACCCTGAACAGGAGGACCTTGGTTATTAGGGCCAGCACCAAAATTACTAGTGCTAGAGTACTGCCCATATCTGATTCTGATAACCCTGTCCTCCATATCCGCCGCGTCCTCCGTGGTATCCATAATTATTTCCAAAACCGCCGTGTCCACGGTTGTAGTTATTATACCCATATCCGCCACAATTCCCACAATTACCCTGGTTCTGGTAACCGTGATTTCCGGACCGTCAGAAAAAGTCCTTCACAACCCCATCCAAATACATGGGGATAGTGAATATGCGATCCTCCTGGGGTATCCCCTGGAAGGTCACATGTTTGTCAAAATTCCGTGCGTCAGAATCCATGCGTCAAACGGTACACCGGACATTTTTCCCGCGAACGGTTGAAGCTTCTTGGGATAAGCGCCAGCCAAGTCCGGACGGACAGGTTGTCTGCGCCCCAACGATCCCAGCAAGTCTTTGATGGTTGGTACACGCTAACTGGAGGTAACAACCTTCCCCGGGTCTAATTTAGCTTTTTTGGTCTCATCGCAATCTGACAATGGATTGGGGCGCACATTCGCATATCCAACATCATTATTTTTATCAGCTAACCGTTCCAGTAGCTCACGTTGCGACAATGGGGGTCGGCGCGGCCAAGCAGAGTCGTAGCCTGCCTTAGCCAAGTCCCTGTCCTCCAAAAACGGTCGCGTTTGTGGGGTCGTGCTTGACACCCTCTTTTCCCAATCCACTTGCCACCTTTTAGTTTCCTCCACACCTTGGAGACAGTGAGTCATCATTTCCATCATATACCGCTTAAATTCCGCAGTGTCTTCAGCCGCTGCTGGAGGAGCAGAGTTTTGTACCAATGCAGGAGGATGTTCACCTCCCCTCAAGGGTCGTCGCCCTTCTTCTTCTTCTAACATAAGCGGTGGTACTTCATACATACCTGCGTGTAACTCAGGGGAAAAGACCTCGACAGGCTCTTTTCAACCAGTACTAGCGTGACGAGGGGGTAAAGGTTTTGCAGGGGACCGGTATAGACCAAGCACTTCGGAATGTAAATACTCCCGAGCTGGTCTTCGAAAATGCTCTTTTGGTAAGGAGGAGGCGTAATGCCCCACCATACGCTGAACGGGTGGCGGTGGTCCCCTTTCAAACTCTCCCCTTTTGATAGTCTGCGCACGTGCTTGAACAGGTATTTGTACTTTTGGATCACGTTTCGACATACTTTTTCTTAATTCAACAATTTTCTAGTAATACAACTATCAATTTTCCAAATCCAATTTCACTTACTTGTTCCTAAGGTTCCAATGTACCCAACCATAGTGTCACCCAATTCACTCAGTTTCAGACAGTTTCAATTCAACAATTGACGATTCTTCCAACGTCATTCACACTAACGTTTACTCTTTGAGACTAAATGCACTTTCAGGCTTTTAACCCGAATGTCACGCAATATTTCCACAGAATCACGATTCCGTAGAAGATGCAGGAACTTTCCCTATCGGTGGGGACAAGGTTCAGTTTGAGTTACACAGGTATTTTATGATATGCAATAGGTTTTTGAACCAACGAACGAAAGCAGGCTCAAAAATTTACAACCGTATTCAGCCGTTATCTCACAAATTATTGAACAATTTTTACAGAAAATACACAACAAACATAGATGTAATATAACAATAACACAAAATAGCAGAGTACACAACATATACAAGATACAAAACAAAATACAACAACAATAACAAAGACATACAAAACAATGACTCACAATAATACAAAGATATCTGCGCAATACAGGGTATCCAATACAGGGAGAATTAATTGGCCCCCTTATCGGCTCCAGAAGATGTAGCGACAAACGGCTTGGGTGACCGGAACTGCCTGCTACACTTGTGGGCGGTTTAATAATCCCTTGTGTCGTGCGTACTGAAGAATTTTTAATATAATATAACCGAATTTAATTTTATATATATTACCACCGGTAGAATTTAGCCAGGTATAGCGTCGATAGAGCTTTGGGTGTCTCCCAACACCGTGCAACCCCTTTTGTATATCGAGAGGGTTTAGGAACAAATGTGGACTGGGATCGGCGGCTCGCAGGCGGCCAAAATAGTGATACCTTTGTGACTCATGTTTATTTTTGTGATTATTGATTTTACTATTGTTATGTGTATTGGCGAATAAAGTTTTGGTTTTAACACAAACACATGTAACAGGCTGGATCGGTTAAAGAAGTATGGCAGAGGGATTTTTACCACTCCTCAGGACACAAGAAACGACAATGAGAGCTATTTTTATAAACATTTTATTTAACTAAAAGCAAGCACCCATATTTAACGGTTTTAAAACTATTGCAAAAATTATGTTTTTAGCACCAAATTTACAGTTTTGAAACTTTTACCAAAATTTACAGTTTTAGACTTTTACAACTTTTACGGCAAAAAAACGACTTACATAAAAATTTAAAACAAAAACAGCTTTTTGAGATTAGAAACGTGGTTAAAAAGGAGGGCTTAGAGGGAACCAACACTCACCTGATCACCCAGAAAACCTGCAAGGAAGACACAGTGATACATAACAAAATTTACAGAAAAAACACATACCTGAAAACATTTTACTAATTTTTACACAAAAAATACACGCATTCAAAAATATACTTTTAGCAAAATATACGCTTTGAAAAACACACTTTACGACTTTGACAACAAATAACTCAATTTGGTTGGAGATTACAGGTTTTTGGAAATTACAGATTTTAAATTAGATAACGGCTATTTTTAAACGGTTTTGAGATCGAATGATAAAGCGGTTTTAATATATTTTTTCAAAAAAAAACAACTACGCTATATTTCAACAGTTACGCTATTTCGACATTCCGATTAGGGGAGCGGTGGCGAAACCCAGTACACTTCTCACTCGAGGATGACCGCCTGTTGGCAGTCTTCGCAAATTTTACACTCGTCGGGGTCAACAAGGGCAGGATGGGGATACAATTCCAGAAGGTACGTGTTACTCTAGACATACATAGTCATGAACCAAATTCCTCAAGGAGAGAATACCAGCTCGGTCCATTGGTCAATTGAACCGAAATTGTTTACACCAAAGTTAAAAATTAGGCGTTCGTAGCAACCAGAAATTTGCTGAAACAAATGGTAGCGGTGGTGAGAAATTCAACACGAAATTTGATATACACCTTTTCGTTGACTAATCACCTGGTGGAGATTGCTTTTATTTTTACGTTTTTAATTTCAAACCCCGCACAAAAACTTTTACACAACCGTGCAGAAAAATACGAACCAATCAACTTTTTACATTTTATTATTTTACCACTAAACAACCCCACCAACATAGTTCTAGCTTTACGTGGGTTGCAAAGGGGCTGAAACCCGGGAATTGTGACCAATTAGAACCAACTAACCCAGCTTCCCGCCCAATGAGTGTGTGTTCTCTCTCTTAGTTATTGGCTTTTGACTCACGAACCAATTAACGATACCCACGCAGGAAACCACGATTTGTAACACGCACCCTTACCACACAGGACTACTCAGCGCCAACTTCGCACCATTATGCATGTAGCACTGGGAGTATGGAATGACCATATTGTACTGACACATGGATCGTTATTACATTTTTAGAACCACAAATTTTTATGCATAAAATAAGCAATTACAACAAATTACATTTACATTAACACGTTACCCTTACTAAATTACACAATTTTACATAATTACGGAAAGAGACACCCAGATGAACCGCCCCTCGGTAACCGACTGTAATAACCGCGCGGGTTGGGACTTTCGGCGGGGCCCCACGCTACATATTTCTGGACGTCACATTTAGTGAACGATACACGTCCATTGGTACACCAAATATGTGCCCTTACCCGCCTTGCCGTGACCGGCAGGTTGTAACTAGAATTGGCTTCAAGGAGCAGGACATAGACTAGTGGTGGAAGTGTGGCTCGAACATTATATAGTTGATAGATTGGAAGGCTGTGCAGTTCAATCTTGGTGAGAAAATGTCAGCCTTAAAAATAGGAGTTATAATGTAACACTGTCGAGCGATGGTGTAACGCAGCACGTCAGTCAATGAGGTACTGAGGCTGGAGATTAATTTTTCAGTCAAAAAGTTTAAAAAATTTTTCTGTTTCTTCAGCCACATTTTAGGTTTTTCGCATGTATTAAAAAGTTTTTGTGAACATTAAAATATTATTTAACAATTTAATTCACCATGAAAAAGTATAAATAATAGCAAAAACAAAAAAAATTTTAGTGCAAAAAGAAGGGAAATTTTTTTAAAAAACCCAGAAAAATATTTACACCTATAAGCTGAAGAAAAAGAAAAAAATTAATTAATAGAAACTAAAACAAAAACAAGGCCGCAATAATTTGAAAAAAAATATTAATAAAGGACTAGAAATAAAAACAAAAATTACAGGTTTCTGCGCTTCTCTGGACGTGTAATAAAAAATAAGCAAAACAGTTGGGCGTCATCAACAGAAGCTATTCTACTTATTTTACAACTAGAAATAAGCTGAAATTTACAAAAAATTTTAAATTAGCACAAGATTTTAAAAAAATTTAAAGTGAAAATTGGAATTTTTACAAAAAGCACAAAATGTGTAATTGACAGAATAAAGATAATTTCGGCAGCAAGGTTCTAGCACGTGCTAAAAATCAGCAAATATTAAAATAATATAAAAGAACAAATTTGACAAAAAATAATACAACAAAATGTTTTACTAAAATCATGGTCCAAAGGCTTAGAAAAATAGCCCTAAAATGAACCACAAGCAAGAGATTTTTTTAAACTAAGCAAGGTAGTGGGTAAAACCTGATTTTCAGAAAGGGCATTTCGCATAGAAACAACTCTGTTAGAAAAATATAATTTGTTCAAGTTAATTCTACTTTTTCGTAATTTAATTTTAAACGAATGGTCTCTTGTAAAATTATAATGGAATTTGAAAAAAATTGAAGGGTTTATATTTGTGTTTCTATTAATAATTTTATAACATCCCGATAGATCAAATATGGCTCTTTTTACAGAAAGTTTTTGTAAGCCTAAATAATTAAGTCCATTATCATAACTTAGGGGACGTAAATGACTTTAAAGAATCTTTGGGTTAAAGTTTTCTGAACTTTTTTAATAAATTTAATGTGTAGTTTTATATAGGGACTCCGCACAATGTGCGTATTCCGAAATAGGTCTGACATATGAGGTGTAAGTACGTAATAAATTTTTTGTAGACTTAAAATCAAAAGTACAAAAAATTAATGAAAAAATTCTTAATTTCTAATCCGCATTTTTAGCAAAAATTTTACAATCTGTTGAAAATCTTCTGATTTAAATCTTCTGATATATGTACGCTAAAATCTTTAACTGTTTTTGTTTTAGACAATGTTTTGGTACCTATAAAACGATTTGTTTTCATTTTCCAAAGCTAAATTCCTATGTGTAAAACTTCACATTTTTCTTCCAATAAATTTAATTACAATTGTCTGATCACAGTTTAATACGATTTAAGTCATGCTGTAGCTGAAAAATTTAAATCCTGCTGTAGCTGAAAAACTTCTCCCTAATTGTCTTTGACATTGTCTGAAAACAACTTTATCCTAGAATGATGAATGCAATCTACTATATCATTAATATAGATTAAAAAAAAGGACCTTAAACAGATCCTTGAGGAACATAACTTTAAACTTTATAAGATTTTCACTAAACACTTATTATTTTCTTAGTTCCACCTACCAAAAGTCTTTTTATCCAATTTAAAAATTTTTGGTTTAAGCTTGGTTTTTGCATTTTATGGAGTAATTTTTCATGTAAAACCGTGTCAAATGCTTTAGCAAAACCCCATCATTTTTTTGTTTTTTAAAAGCCAGAGTCAGTCATTTAAAGTTAACTTTTTGCTTGAAAACTTTTTGCTTTTTTTAATATATTTTGTCTAGGTGCCATATTGGCACCTAGACAAAATATATTTAAAAATTACAAGAAGTTCTTCTTTAACTTAATGCTCCATTTTTTTACATGAATAAGACGTTAAAGAAAATAGACGGTAATTGTTTTTATGACTTTTGGTCCTTTTTTAAAAAGTGAAATTACTAAAGCTCTTAACCAGTCTAATGGTAGAATTCCAGAATCAAAGGATTTTTTAAATATTTTAGATAAAGTTAAAGGCGCTATTTTCTTTAATAAATAAGCTGGCAAACTCTGATTTGTCCTTGACATTTTATTTGGTAATTTTTTTGAACATTACTTACACTGAAAGACATATCGTCTTTAGTAATTATAACATTTTTATTATTCTTAAACAGAGCAAACTTTATGACGATTTGGAGAATCGTCAACAGAAGGGGTTATTTTTAGGCGATTCAGGTTATTGAAACGGTCGTTTTTGGCTCCTTACTCCAACCCCATACCTTAACCCCGTCACCCAACCTGAAAAACGTTATTATTACAAACACAAATCAACTCAAGTGGTAATTGAAAACTCTTTTGGTCAAATGAGGCGTAGGTTTAGGGATGTGCTTGCAGGGTTGCAAGGTTAGCCCCCTTGGGGCTTTTTGTAGTCTCTTTTTAGCCTGATAGCCCCAAAACTTTGAAATTAGGCCTTAGCCCTTTTTTAGCCCCTTTTTCTAAAAGTAGGCCCTCTTATGGCCCTTTTTGAATTAGGTTCAACACTTAAAAAAACGGAAAATCATCCTAAATGATTACTGTTAATGATAAAGTACACTTATCATGATAAAATATGTAATAATTTTAAGGTTTTAAGATTTCTCGTAGGACTTGCTGTTTGTGATTAGCTTGGGTTGCTTGTGAAATTTTATTATGTTTTTTTTTAGCGATACTGGAAAAAGTTGACAAAAAATTTTTTGTTTGCGGTCTTATAACTTTTGAACGCGCCGCGATCAATATGCAAATATCTCGTGTTAAGGTCCTTGTACTTTTGGCTACCTCCTGAAAAAATTTTTTCAAAAATTTTGGGGGGTTAGCCCCAAAATTGCCGAAATTTACGGTCGATTTTTTTCGGCCAAATTTCTAACTTTTTACCATATGGGGCTTTACGTCTGAAAATTTTTTTGCAGATTGCCCATACTTTTCTGAGTTTAAAAATATATAATTTGTTAGGGGTGACCTACCTGGGTCGGGTACCCCGAGAGGTTAAAGGGGGTGAATTTCACGATTTTTGCTAAAAATCTTTGAATGGGGGACACCAAATGCATATTTTGGCATCATGATCAAAACCTGTTAGAGCCACAGGCCTGAGACCGGGGGGATTTATGCGGAAATTTAAGTCCGACATTTTGGTTATAGTCTCAAAAAAATCTTGATGCCCTAAGGCATTGCAATGGCTGACCCCTAAAAATAAAACTTTTGACACAGCCTCTCTACATAAGCGAGTAATATATCATTTTAAAGCTCTCGCCTTCCTGATTAAAAAAATATAAAAAAATTTGCTCTAAATGGTCGGGTAACCAAAATACAGACCCCTTTGTACCCCAAAATTAGTAAGGGGTGATTTTTTTTGTTTTTATTATTTATAAGCCGTATATTCGTTTGAAAGCTCTATGCTTGCTGATTTTAAAATTATTAATTTTAGACTAAAATTTTTTATGGTTACCTGGTTATATACCCCCAAATACCCCCAATTTTGAAAAATGGTAATTTTGTCATTTTTTTCATTTTAAGTGACATGTTTATACTTAGGGTAACTGATTTAATTTCGTCCACGCCTTAATTTCGGCCACCATTTTAGGGTGTTAGAAAATTGGCTTATTTTTAAAACACAAAAGAACTAGCACAAAAGTAACTGGATTAATGCTGAATATAATGTGTTTGCAAAAGTTTTTTTATTTTTGTTATTCCACATTATCAACATTTTTATACAAAAAGTGAATTTTTTGTAATTTTCCTAATTTTTGCTTTGTGGTTAAACTGCATCAAATTTAGAACGAAGCAATATATAACCTTAAAATATCTTCTGTTTAAGACTCAAAGTTGTTAATTTTCATGTTTTAATATTTTCTTTAAAATCATTTTGCAATGCGTTTAACTAACTGCTCAATTTAAGATTCCGTTAATTTCGGCCACCTAAAAATTTAGGTGAAAGAATCTGCCGTAATTTGCTTTTTTTAAATATCACTGTACTACCGTATTTATAAAGAATTTTTTTTGCTCGTTTTACTTTGTTTTGACGTTTTTTAAGCCAAAAATAAAAATTGAACAAAAAATGCAAACTATTAAACCTTTTTTTTAAGGTTTTGACATAATTATTAAAAGTTTTGCTAATAACTATTAAAGTTCGCAAACGGGAAAAATTAAGTTATATGTACCAAGAAGAATACCTATGGGTAAATTTGCAACCTTTAGAAATTTTTATTGTTCGTTTAAGCAATAGTTATGGCCAGTTTTTTGTAGGTGGCGGAAATAAATGACACGCGCCTTAACTTCGGCCACTTTAAAAAAAAGTTTAAACCTTCACTGATTTTTAAGTGTAACAGAAATATTCAAATTTTGCACTGGAATAACAAATATAGCTATTGTTTGGTTTTTAAGCCAAGTTTTGGCTTGATTGAAAAAAACCAGAAAAAACTTATTCAAAAAAATAAAAAAAGGTTGCCGAAATTAAGTCAGTTACCCTATATGAAAGATCTCGACGCACTGATTTCAAAAATATATGGTTTTTTAATTTTCTTCAGTGGTTACCCATTTTTGCACCCATCGATGTACCCTAAAATTCTTAAGAGGTGATTTTATTATAATACCCTCATGTTTATACTCATATCAAAGCTCTCGACACGCTGATGTCAAAAAAATTATTTTCAACTCGATTTACCCAATGGTTACCATTTTTATATTTTTAAGATCAGCGTGTCTAAAGCTTTTATATGAGTACAAACAAGACGGTATTACAATAAATATATAAAAAAACCCCTAAAATTTTTGTGGGTACATTATGGGTTGTAAAAATGGTAACCATTAGGTGAATTGAGTTGAAATTTATATTTTTGGGATAAGCGTGTCGAAAGCTTTTATATGAGTACAAACAAGACGGTATTACAATAAATATATAAAAAAGACCCCCTAAAGTTTTTGTGGGTACATTATGGGTTGTAAAAATGGTAACCATTGAGTGAATCGAGTTGAAATTTATATTTTTAAGATCAGCGTGTCTAAAGCTTTGATATGAGTATAAACATGAGGGTATTATAGTAAACTTGTAAAAAAGACCCCCTAAAAATTTTTGGGAGTACATTATGGGTTGTAAAAATATTAACCATTGGGTGAATCGAGTTGAAATATATATTTTTGGGATCAGCGTGTCTAAAGCTTTTGTATGAGTACAAACAAGACGGTATTACAATAAATATATAAAAATGACATCTTAAAAATTTTTGGGGGTACATTTTGGTTGTAAAACTGGTAACCATTGGGTAAATCGAGTTGAAAATAATTTTTTTGACATCAACGTGTCGAGAGCTTTGATATGAGTATAAACATGAGGATATTATAATAAAATCACCTCTTAAGTATTTTAGGGGGTACATTCATGGGTGTAAAAATGGGTAACCACTGAAGAAAATTAAAAAACTAAATATTTTTGAAATCAGTGCGTCGAGAGCTTTCATATGAGTATAAACACGTCACTTAAAATGAAAAAAATGACAAAATTTTTATTTTTCAAAATTCAAAATTTTGAAAAAATTTTTTCAAAATTTTCATTTAACAAATTATATATTTTTGAGCTCAGAAAAGTATGGGCAATCTGCCAAAAAATTTTCAGACGTAAAGCCTCATATAGTAAAAAGTTAGAAATTTGGCCAAAAAAAATTAACCGTAAATTTGAAAAAATTTTTTTTTTCAGGAGGTAGCCAAAAGTACAAGGACCTTAACGCGAGATATTTCCATTTTGATCGCGGCGCGTTCAAAAGTTATAAGATCGCAAACAAAAAATTTTTTGTCAACTTTTTTCAAGTATCGCTAAAAAAAAACAGAGAGTAACTGGTGAATTTATCAATTTTTATTAAGGATTTTTGAATGAATGAATTTTAAATATAGATTCTTAGCAAACTTTCATATCATTTTTTTTAGTAAACTTTCATATCATTTTTTTTTAATTTTAACCTTATTAAAAAATTATTTGTTTCTCATTTAAATAAAAATGAGTGGCAAATTACATCTATAAAGTGACTGCCAAGCCTTCCGTTGAGTTCTAACCAAGCTATACATCCCACCCATGAAAAAACTTAATCCATCCCGAGTGAGGGGGGGTTCAACCGAGCCCTTTTGGTACAAACCGGTCTCCAAACCTGTTTGGTTTTGTGCTGAACCTGTATGGAGTGTTTGCGGGCTCAGTAGCTCATCAATTTGTTCCTTGGTTTATGTCCATTAGAGAAACGATATTTCTTCATCATCGCAAAACTATTATGACCTCTAAAACTCTGGTTTTCTGATCTTCGAAAGCGGAACTTCAGGTTTTGGAACATTTTTAAATTATTTTACTTATGTTAAAATATATTTTTTTATTCAAAACAGTTTTTTAAAACATACATTTCGTGGACTCTTAAATTATAAACATTTCCCAAAATTTTTTTCTGCTTAAAGTTTTAAATGAAATTTTCAGTTTTCACAGCTCTCTAATAAACCCATAGTTTAGGGAACTGTAGCCGGTTTCAAAAATTTTTGAGGTGGTATATGTTTGTTTAACCCCTTGACTACCCATAGGTATCATCCGCCCGTTATAAGGAATATTGAGGTTACTGCAATGTACATTTGTTTTAGAAAACGGTTTTGGAGTTTGTGAGTTTTTTGGTGAAAACCCTTTACCATATGTACCATGTACATGTGTTTTGGTAATATTACTGTTTTATAAATAAGTTTTGAATTTTTTAAAATGTCAATTAAAATCGGCCAATCTTAATAACATACCAAATTTTTGTAATAAATTTATTGAATATAAGATTGGTTTCATTCTGTTCTTTGGGCGTTGGGAAGAAGACTCATATCTTTTACCGATTCCTTGAAAAAGGTCTGTGTCTTTATAGATGTCAGCTACCTGCATTATGAAGATTGGAGGTTCCGGTGGAGGGTCCGGGTTTCCAGTCAGAATGTTTTTTTTGCTTACCACCCATTTTTTGCACTCAGCTATCAAATTTTCCAATTTCTTTTTTAAATTTTCCCGAGTTTTAAAGCTTTCTGGGAATCGGTGGTTAAAGTTATCAGCGATTCACTGCCATTTTTCACCTATTTTTCTTTACAATATCCCTTGAGGTGTGGACATAAATGATTTCGGCTTACAAAAAATTTAAAGGCAACAAACAATAATTATTATTACTCATCTGAATCAATGATAAGAAATTTTTCATTACAACAACATTGGTTTTTAATTTATAAAAAATGGGTTGGATTAAAGATTAATTTCAATTGTCTGGACTGGTTTGAAGTTCAAGAAAATCTGGCTAACAAAATAATCCTAAAATCTTTTGTGATCTCACTTGAGTTGTACATAAACTAATAATAAATTTTAAGTTAACTACAAACAAATAATACTTATTTTATGTATAAAAAATCTATATAGACCGAATCACAAAAAACGGAATTATTGAGTTATAATAATTCTCTGTCTGCATGAGCTTTACTGTGTTGGACAGTATTAAACCAACACGGGAAAATTGGCCCATGTGAACAACCCCCCCCCATACTAGAACAATACGATTTTACTTGTCGTTCTGTTTTTTCCTGGTTTTATTAGATTTGTTACAACTTTAATTTCTTAGTTTTTGTAACTTTTTTGGTTTTGTTGGCTTTCTTAGATTTGTTACCCTTGTTGACCTTGTTTTATTCTTTTGTTTTGTGGGTTTTGTTATGTTAGTTGGTTTTGTTAACCTTGTTGACCTTGTTCATTTTGTTGGATTCGTTAACCTAGTTGACCTTGTTTACCTTGTTGGTTTTGTTAACCTAGTTGACCTTGTTCACCTTGTTTGTTTTTCTAGCCTAGTTGGATTAGTTAGCCTAGTTGACCTTGTTGACCTAGTTGACTTTGGTTACCTTGTTTGTTTTGTGGGATTTGTTAACCGAGTTGACCTTGTTTGTTTTTTAGTCTAGTTGGATTTGTTAGTCTAGTTGACTTTGTTAACGTAGTTGACTGAATTGATCTTGTTTACCTTGTTTGTTTTTTGGGCCTTGTTGGTTTTGTTAACCTAGTTCACCTTGTTGACCTACTTAATTTTGGTCACCTTGTTTGTTTTATTGGATTTTTTAACGCTTGTGTTTTTCTTATGCCTGGATGTCCGACACACATGATACAAATTGATACATTCATGTGTTGACTACCATAAAATTTGATTTGAAATTGTTTACCAAAGTTATAGCTTACGTCTTAAATAGTTTATATGTTAATGTCATGTTAATGGCCAAGCATTCCTAAATCTAGGCTTAAGCCTTAGTCTAAGCCTAAGCCTATGCTCTGATTAAGGCTAAGCCAAAGGGTAAGTCTAAGCCTAAGCCTAAACCCTAGGCTAAGCCTAAGCCTAAGAGCAAGTTTAAAAATAATGACAGTGACAATTTTAAAGATTAATTCCCAAAACACCCTATATAGTTGGATTTGTTTTCTTTTTGTAACTTTAGCTGGGCTGGATAAAACCCACTTTGAAATCACATTATAAAGTCAAGGTGGATTCAAAAACTATTTTTTAAAAAGTAAAATTAGCACTTTTGTTTAAGTTTGAAATAATTTTTTAATCTCTTTTTAGAACTGGTTGTGCGCACGTGCACTTGTATGTGTGTGTGTGTGTGTGTGTGTGTGTGTGTGTGTGTGTGTGTGTGTGTGTGTGTGTGTGTGTGTGTGTGTGTGTGTGTGTGTGTGTGTGTGTGTGTGTGTGTGTGTGTGTGTGTGTGTGTGTGTGTGTGTGCGTGTGTGTGTTTGTGTGTGTGTGTGTGTGTTTGTGTGTGTGTGTGTATGTGGGCTTGTGCGTATGTATTTTTGTCAAATAGGTTAACAAGGTAAACTAGGTTCTCAGCAAGGCTAGGAAGGTAAACAAGGCCAACTCGGCCAACTGGGTCAACAAATCAATTTGGTCAACTAGGTTAACAAGGTCAACTCGGTCAACAACTCCAACTAGGTAAACAAGGTCAACTAGGTCAACAAGGTCAACTCTTTCAACTAAGTAAACAAGATAAACAAGGTCAAGTAGGTCAACAAAACTTTGGACTAAGAGGTACCTAGTTACTTTTAATTCCATTCACTTTTTTCTGAAACCTAGTTTTGGGGGAGGGTTGTTCACATGGGACGGAAAACTTATGGGGCCCGGACAGTATTACACTTGTGAGTATATATCAAGTGAAATTAAATCAATAAATGGCTATTGTAATAGCTTTCTCTTCATTTTATTTCGTCAAATTAAAAGGGCTACTATGCCATTATAGTAGAGGGTGTCATATAAATGGAGACGCTCATTATAATGGCCTACTTTCCTCTACTTTTTTGTATAGGAGTTTCAAATTTTTTCAGTATATTATGTACTTTTGGTGCCACTATCTATAGTGGAGCTCATAGTGCGTCTGGTAAATTTGCGTTCATAATGGCCCTTTAACAAACGTGCTTCATAACGTGCCCTTCATAATGCAAATTACTACAGATATATACTCCATACATGCTGTTACATTCTGTTTTAAAGAGCTGTGAGTTTTTTGTATTATAGACTAGTTCTGAATAAGGGGTTTTTAGTGTAGGAAGAGGGTACAATAACTACTAGCGCCAATTATATGTAGGGGGAAACTGAGAAATTGAGAAACATGTCTGGTACCGACTGGTACATTTTACTGTTTAAAATATTTCAAATTTTATTGGTTCAAAATCTCGACTCCTTCTCTTCAAAATTTCTTAAATACTTTTTAATATTACAAAAGCAAAAACAATTTTTGGGGATTTTTAGTTTTTTGCAGCTTTGTAGGTATGGCGCTGCTGGCGTGCTTGGTTTTTAGTTTTTTTATGTTTCAATTACAGAAAATGCTTAACTTAAGGCTTTTTGTAATAAATCACTATTTT